>JBBPCY010000082.1:18969612-18986832 GCA_037974405.1 Brachyalestes nurse | reverse complement strand
TCTATCTATCTATCTATCTATCTATCCATCCATCTATCTATCTATCTATCTATCTATCTATCTATCTATCTATCTATTTCAGAGTTATAATAATAATAATAATTATAACATGTCACAATTGTGAATTAGTTTGAAAACGGTTGCTATGGGTGAGGGAGATGAACAGATGTCTGGATTAGGGTTAGAGTAATGAAGTGCTAATGGAAAAAGTTATGTTACATTGATAAAGAGGCACCAACTCATCAAAATTTCTTCACAGTTTAATGGTTAAGATATAACCAAAGTTGTTCAGAGTTGTTTGATGTAAAATTGTACACTTTGTAGAAATTTACAGAGATGGAAACCAGATGTCTGATCAGTTAAATGCCTCTAAAAGCTTCCCACAGAAAATAATTACATGGCATGGCTATTAAACACTGATGTCCAAAACATTGTTTTCCAAACTTTTGTTCCGATACTTGAAGAGCATTGAGAAGTAAAATAGCTGCCAAATGAAATTTCTTCAGATTTGCCACATTTTTTTCATTATCAACATTACAAAAAAAACATCACAACCCTTGGTTACTATTACCACCATGGTAAAGACATCTATAATAGTCCATGATTTTCCTTTAGGATGAGCTGTTACACGTCAATCCAGGAATTTATTGGCATCTAAATAATTGAAAGATGCAGAAATGTTGAAAATTTGGTGGTTTTCTCTTTTAAGAAATGTGAGTCAAGTACAGTTATATCAGTATCAGAGCCCAAAAAAGAATTAAGGGGTCTTGGTCAGTGCAGGCACCGCTGCAACATGGCCCCTAGTCCGATTGTCCCCCTAATGCCCCTCAGCTCAGGAGTTACACCACTTGAGTGTTTTCAGTTGAGGTTTTTTTAAAGACCATCCATTACTCCAAAAGTCACCAGTAGAGCTGCTTCGCTCACAAACTACAACATGCCAATATGAACTGAATTCTGTTGTCTTTAAGTAACGGGTTTACATACAAATGAACAAGAATGAAAGAAAATACATGTGAACAATGAATTCCATCCAATCATTTTAAGCCAAAGAAAATTCTAATCCGATGCAACACAAATAAATAGCTCAGGAACGTTTCACTCTTTGACTAAATGGAAATGTGTGGCATAACTCAGATATTTTTTGAAGGTTCTTTAGGGACTTTGTTCTTCTATGGCACAAGTTCCCAACTCCCAACTACATTTCAGAGGCTTCCATTTTCCCAACAACACTTTATCCAACTAATCAACTAATTAACAGGGCTTTCCTGAGTTAAAGTGGCTTAGAAAGAGCATGGAATACAAAAACATGTACAAGGACACCTGCGTTCAAGTCAGCATCCATACTCTTCCTCACCAAGACTCATGTTACATTCCAGTTGCGGAGCTGTTTGATTCACTTAAGCTGCGTAATTTACGAAACGCTGGCTTGACAAAAAAAGGGAGCTTGAGCGATATGTTGAGAAATAAATACACTTTCTCTTGCCACATCAGGGTTAGTATTTGTGAGACGAGCAATCTCGCACTCCCAGTCTCCTATCCTCATGCATGCCACACTATGAATATAAAGTGAATCCCTATCTGTATCTCGATCACATATGAAGATACACAGGCACACACATGCACACATACACACACAACTCTTGCATTTTATAATGCACAAAAGAGGGCTAAGCAAGTGGATGGGGATTGCACTCATTGCAATAGGGGCTGACACAAAGAAGCAAAGGGTCTGGTTGGCTGATGGGTGAAAAGGACCACTTTTCTCAGGAAGGCAACCCCAGAATAGACGTGAAATAAATGCAGGGGCATACACCACCCAAACGGCCTCTAAATAATCATTGGAAAATCATTAGAAAGCTGGCAGAATTGGGAGGCACAGATTGTGGGGTAGACCGAGACAAACCCCGCATTCTGCTCCAGCACAAAGACAGCAATGAGCTGGAAGGGAAAGGGGAGGGTCCGTCCATTTCAAAAGGCCCTCTCACACACTCGCACACACACACACACACACACACACATACACCCGCCCATCCAGCATCCTTTCACACACAGAGATGGGATGGGAAGGGAAGCCGGGCCCGCCTTCCTGACATCTATCTGCGACTCTGTTTGGATGTGTTAGAATTTCATTGCGCTGTGGTTAACTATTGTCCCAGCCTGGCAACATTTTATCTGTCTGACCCTCACCCTGGCCATATGTCGCCTTAAAGTCCCAGCTTCCACTCCCACCACTGTCCCTCCGGTCCCAAGTGAGGCAAACAGTCTGGACTCCACAACTGTTCCTCCTTGCTCAATCGCCTTTCATGAATAGGTTTGTACAGTGCAGTAAATCGTCATCGACATTAATTGACGAAACGTGGCGAGTTGGGTCTTGCAGCTTTGTGGCGTCCACATGTTCCATTTAGGAGAGGCTCTTCCAAAGAATCCACCTCCTTTTTGTGGCGGTAGTGGAGTAGACCTCGCTCTGGCCATTGTAGGAATACACAAAGGGGGGGAAAGAAAATGCTGTGTTTGGATCTTTAGTTTCTGGGTGTCATTAATTATAGTGTGGAGGCATACATTTGCCTTGTACCCCTGTACTGCGCTCTGGTTAAAAAACAACCTCCGCTAGAACCTATTCCCCTTCCCAAGTCCCAACCCTAAAAACACCAGGGCAAGCTGGTCTTAAATCAGAAAATCACTTCTACATTTACTCTTAAAAATAATGGTGCAGTGAAAGGTTCATTGAAACAACGCCATCAAGAAACTACTTTTTGTTTCCCTAAACAACATTTCAGTGGACAGAGCTTTAAAAAACGATGAGAACCTTTTGTAAAGGCTTCTTAAGGCTCATTAAGGCTCCTAAAACTAGCAGCTAATAATAAACTGGCCCACTACTGCATTATCAAGCAGTAAATATGATTAATTTCTCTTTAAGCATTTTTATATAAATAGTATTCTTTGATTTGTGTGTTATGCATCATAATAACATCTTGGGTATCCCCTGTTATGCCATTACTGAGGCTTCTTAAGCCAATGACTGCACAGCGAAATAAAAAATGAGCATGTTTTATTGAAATAATTTCAGAAAAGATGTAACAAAATAGTCAATTTCTATCAATTATCATTATTATTATTTCTAGAATGTACTGCTTTACTTCTTTAACAACTTTAAAGTTTACAGTTGAAATCAATACACAGACTTAACATTTGAGTTCATTAAAATTCTTTAAGTAAAGTTAACATTTGAAGTTTATACTACCAATATTACTTTATTGAGCAGTAACTAGAGCGAATTAAGCATTTTCAGAGCACTTCTATTAGTGTGTTATACAGGACCCCTACTAATACTCAACCTGTATTTTTACAAATTTCTCTGAAGACTGTACATGCAGTGCGTATGTTGAAGGCTGATCTCCAGACTAGGTCTAATGGTCCGTTGGTTCTATAAAGACCACAAATGAAGCCATTCGACTAAGAGGTTCTTTAGGGAACCCGAAAGTGGTTCCTTTTTGGCAGAGTTCCAATAACATTTGGAGTCGTAAGCTTCATCACAGGGAAGGTCGTCCGATTGAAAAGGGCTTTCGGATTCTTTTTGGAATACGCACAGTTGGGGATAATCTCGAGGGCACCCTTGGTGTGCTTAAGTCTCCAGCCTCTGTCTCTGGGAGGAAGGGCAGGCTTTAGATCTTATTCCCTTTCATTTTTTTCCCTTGCCTTTACAAAAGGGCTGCCGGAGTTATTTTGGGGAGAATATAGCGCATTCTTAATCTGTTTGGTATGCTAGCAGTAAGCACAAGAAGGGGAGACGATGGGGGGCTGCACTATGGAATTTAGCTTCTCCTTCTACGGACGGTTCGTTAATGTTAGCTTTGTAAAATGTTTGAAGCAACGATAGCAAAGTGTTTTGAATATACACTGTATGTGTCGTGGCAAAAACCTAAGCTTCTAGAAAAATCCAATAAAAACAACTACACCATAGAAAATGATGCTGGCGGTTTCCCATATTTCCAAATTAAAGTAGCAAAAAAAGCAAACCACCCTTATCAGTCAGTGGATTCACCCCATGAGGCTGTTGTGGTCCTCTTATTATACCTCCTGGGTTTGTGCTCCTATGGTTATGAAACCTGAGGTCCAGGCCATCAACTTGGGCTACTCTGAACCAGGATAGCCTCTAACCAAATATGCTAATGGTCCTTTAAGCAAAAGACAGACAAAGAGAAAGAATACTATACCATATTTTGGCGGAACCACAGTCATGTCATGTATTATATTTGATATGTATGATTTCAAATTCTACCATATATGTTGCAGTTACCCGAGGTGTGTACTAGTTAATTACCATTTAAGATACAAGATCAATCATATTTGATGAACTATTGAAAAGAAATATTTTAATATTCTATTTGGTTTACTCAGATCCACTGTAGACATTCACATTATGTTCTTCACAGGATTTCTTTTCATTCTGTCCTGTTGCTTCAGCTCCGGGGCTCCTATTTACACCTCTCTTATTCAAGCTGTCACATTTTATTTGGACCCTAAAAGGGAAGGATAGTGCTTTACACACTTTGAGTTCTATGCTGATAGATGCTGGAGTTTTATAGAGTAGCTAGATCCAATACTTTTTACATTAACGTTGTTTTTTACTAAGCCACTTTTACTTCTACTTCAGTTATTACTTCATTCAAGTACTTTTATTTCACTATAAGGCTGTGAGTAAGGATCCACTGAGATCTACACTTAGCTAGAAGTTGGAACGTCGCTCTGAGGATTTGATTGCATTCAACCACAAGAGCATTAGTGACGTCTGGTACTTATGTTGGATGGTTAGATCTGGACCACAAATGCCACTCCAACTCATGCCAGACCTTCAACACTCCAAAAAACACAGTTCCATTACTTGTTGTTTAGTAATGTGGGCTTAATCCTTAACACTTTTCGGATGAAAACAATAGGGTCTGATTATCGAAATGCCCAACATAAAAGAGGTCATGGGTGTCTAGGTAGAAGTGAGCTCTGAAAGGCTGAAAGTGTCAGACCAAGCAATAGTATAACTTGGAATCCACCATTCATGTTTTGATTTTGAATGGGGGTGGTGGGTGAGCAGTTTTCTGAGAGTGAAAAGATCTTCTGTAAGATCTAGATCATTGTTATTGACTGTGAGTACGAACAATAGTCCAACCAGTGCTGATACAAATTCTACAAAGTAATAAGTATATGTAAGTATTTACCTGTTACAAGCTTCACATTGAATGACATTCATGGATTGTATTTTACAAGGTATCTGTGTTTAATTTAGAATGTCACAAAATAATAATATGCAATGCTGTTAGCCTAGTGCTAACATTCTACTAGAATTCTACTGGGGTGCTAGAAAAAATGACACATTTCTTTTTACTTTAGACTAACAATAGGAACTCAAACTAATGGAACTGTTGAACATAATCAATATGTTTAGTATAACTGTTAATTTGTTTCAAGTTTTCTTCAGTCAAACCAATTTTTCTCAGGGTAACCATGGTAACCTTTCATTTATGGGCAGCTGTTCCAGAGAATCGCATTCTACTGGCAGTGCCTTCCTATGAAGATTATGATAATTATTATTATGAACTGTAGCCTCCTTCTGGACACATGTTTTTAATCAGTATAATTAAATGAAAGATTTTTCCTCTGTGAACAGAACAACTAGGACACTTTTGAGTCTCTGGTAGTGTTGTGATTCTGTGTTGAACTGCTAGTGAGCAATAAGGGGTTAAAAGGGAGGAGGAAAAACCTGCTGCTGTAAAAACAAATCCCACAAAGATGACTGTGCTGAGATATAACTAGGTGCCTTGATATCCAAAAATATCCTTGATATGCAGCAATTAGAAAGACTGAATACTTTTACTGCAACAAACTTGCTGTATGTTCTAAGGACCATGACAACAGCTAACATTGCTAATAGTGAACAAACTAGAGCTCATTTCCATGACCACCTATAACTTTTATTCTTTTTTAGCCACATTAGCATTTTTTCTTAAAACATTTCTTAAAAGCTACACACATCTTCCTTCAACAATCAACCACTGGGTTCACAGATACGTTGTTAAAGAACGATGCAACATATGGCCTGCTAATCTCATGATGAAGCAGTAGTTTAGGCATTGAAGTGAAGCATCTGTTTTCCCATGCTAACATGCTGCAAAGAGATGATCAGATCTCCAGGGTCCAGAGACCCCAATAATGGAGAGTGCTACTTTTCGTAGCTGAGTGTTCTTGCCACTGAGCAGCACTCTCCATT
The DNA here is from genome assembly GCA_037974405.1 of Brachyalestes nurse. Taxonomy (NCBI): domain Eukaryota; kingdom Metazoa; phylum Chordata; class Actinopteri; order Characiformes; family Alestidae; genus Brachyalestes; species Brachyalestes nurse. The sequence goes on along the minus strand of JBBPCY010000082.1, from coordinate 18,980,570 downwards.
GCACTCATTATGACCTTTAGCAAACCAATTATGCCTTTTTATCCACACAGTGTAAGCTTTCCTAAGAAATGTTTCCAATTAGGCAATGGAGTGTGTGTTCCTGCGCAAACAGTAAGCCTATTAACAGAGGGAGCTTAGAGTGGCCTCGAATTTCCAAAGAAACCTCTAAACTTATTTCTTTTTTCTTTACTTGTGTGTCTTGCTACACTTGAAGTGTGTGAGCCACAGAGAGCGTATTCTAGCCTACCTTCTTTATTAGCACATGGAAATACGGCTCAATATGTCTATTCACTGCTCTGTCGTGAGCTATCTCACATGCTTTTATGGTCTTGTTTGTTTGTTTCCTCAACCTATATCATTTTTTTTTCCTGAATCTTTTCTTAGAAGTGTTTGACCTCTGCCGGCCGCCTCTCACAAAGCTAGTTCGCCTTCCCACTCTCCAAATGTCAAAAAAATTCCGCCTCTCTCCATCAGTGCTGCGCTTCTGGGCCTTTATTCCTTACACTATGTGATGACCTCCAGTGTCACATCTGTCCTCGTACATATTTTTGTGTCCAGCGCCGACTTATCCAGGCCAAATGCTTTCCGAGTTTCGAAACAGTGTAAACTCAAGTGTCATTTTGAAAGGCCTCATCTGTCAATAACAATTACGCCGAGATGAAAGCAGCAGAAGAAGCGCACGCATAATGTCCGCGCGCAGATGGGAATGGGGGGAGAAAAGGATTTGTTTCTGGAATCCAGATCGCTGAATAGTTTGAATAGTTCAAGGTTTCTGATTTCATGTTAATGGGCAAATGTTACAATGTTAAACAGCCAAGTGGAGTAGAGACCTTCTGGGGTAAAATCTGTGAATCTTTATTTAACTTTTTTGTATTCTCTCCTTCTCTCTCTCTCTCTTTTTCTCGCTCCTTCTTTCTGTCTTCTATTTATCTTAAAAATAGGGGCGGCAGCTCCTTAGGGGTGTACATCTGTCTGAATGTTGGCTGTAACACTTTACTTGAACCCTGCTACATAACCAAGCTATAAACCTGTCAGGGTAGATGTCCTGTGCTGTCAGTTGTCAAAACTGATGCTATGTTTGATGTCATGATGTTAAATTAGCATTTGACATTAACTAAAAACAAACATTATGCCATCTGTTATGACAATTACCAGTATTGGTATCAAGACCATGTTATATTAAAAGGCATAATCTGCCTTGATAACAGCATATCACATCTGCCATGACATGATCATTACACAGTTGTCAACATTATGCAGGGTTTGAGAATAATGTTATCTTGTTGAGTGTTCTGCATTCAGCCATGTGTGCCCTGGAGTCCAGGAGATCACAGTTGGTCACACTTCATCTGGGTGTGTAGTATCACCACTCAGCACAGTGCTAAGCAACCAATGCTGACGACTCTTAGCTAACGTCATGGAATTGGCCATTAGTGTTCTCCTCCAAGCATGTTGAGCTGTAGCTGTCCAGTGATGTGGCATTAGTAGAATTCTGAATAGATGCAGTGGTAGAGTTCACCCTAATAACTTGGTAGAGACCTACTCAGCATTAGGAAATTTTAATTACTAAATTAAAAAATACGCTCTTTTAGTCATGTGTGTACACACCACAGCACTGTCAACAAGGTGAAATTCTTTCTCTGAATGTAACCCATTTACTAAGTGAAGCACGGGCTGACACCAACGTTGGCACCCAGGCAGCAGTGTGTGGGAACGGTACCTTGTTCAAGGGTATTTCAGCGATGAAGCTAGAAGTTGGGATTCAAACCCACAGCCTTCTGATTGTAGGGACAACACCCACCAGCTTCCCCAAATGTCAAGAAAAAATAAATAAATAAATCTACCAATACTCTTTGGAGTGATGTCATATAAGACTCACTTTTGGTTCTCCTTCAAGGACTTTTCAAAGGGTGTTTTTTTGCAGAGAATGAGTGTGGAGGTTCTTTTAAAACGTAAAGAACCTCCACACAATTTCAAGGTTCTAAAAAGAACCCTTCAACTGGTATAGAACATGAACATTATGTAAAGGTTCTTTCAAGCTTTGAAGCACGCACATATTTTTTTAGCATGTTTCGTCAGGGAACAAAAAATGTATCACTCAAAAATGCTTTGCGGCATCTTTATTTATAATAGTCTTTCTCTCTCTCTCGCTCTCTCTCTCCCTTTCTCTCTCTGTCTCACTCTATCTTTATGTCCCTGTCTCTCTGTCTCTCCCTATCCCCCTTTCTCTCACTTGACTCCAACATAGGCTCGGACACATTCACACTCACACACATTTACTGACACCCTGCATACACATTCACACGCACTGTTAGAGACACAAGCCCGCTCTCTGTCTCTTTCTTTCTCTTTCATTCTCACATGCAGCCCCCCACCCCGAACATACACACACACGGTGTGTCCTTGACACAGGCAGTGTGATTCCTGACAGCACGCCGCACTTGTGTGTGTGCGTGTGTGTGTGTGTGTGTGTGTATGGTCTTGACAGGAGGCTGACTTTAGGTACCCGGTGCAGCAGAAGGCAGGTTTAAATATTAAAACCTAAACTTCAGCCTTGCACTGGGCTTTAAGCAGCAGCTGCCAGAGTACACACACAGACAAACACACACACACACACACACACACAAAGTATACCTGCAAAACCAGCGATGTAGCTTAATCTAAAGTAGCCTGCACTGTGTTCACAGCATCCAGGACTTACCTAGATACCTAGCTAGAATGTAGCAATGTACCTTAATCCCTTAACTAGGTTTCTAAATGCCTATACATGCCTATAGTGACCAAAAGCCAACATATATCCTACTTTGATCGCATGTATGACTCTCTTTGTGGAGAGATGTTCTTGCCAGTCTCACTTCACCCCTCACTGCTCGCTAGCAGTCACAACCTTTCACACTCAGAGCCAGCAGTGTCCTAGTTAATCAGGTAATAATAATCCTATTTTATTTGATTATATTGCTAAAAAAAATACCATAGTCAATTTTCATCACTGGGTAATGCTGTCAGTTCATAGCAAGTGTAAAGTTTCCATTTGTCACATGTGAACACACCACAGCCAGGCAGAGGGAATTGTTCTCTGCATTTAACCCATTCACCCAAGTGAAGCAGTGGGCAGCCAGTACCTTACTCAGTGGTGCCACTGGCAGTCCTGGGATTCAAACCCACAATCGGCCGATCCCAGGGGCAGATCCTTAACCACCAGGCCAATTCCTGGCCAGGGCAACCAAAGGTCCTTTCTGTGTGGGGTTGTATGTTCTCTCTATGTCAGCTTGGGTTTCTGCTGAGAGCTCCAGTTTCCTCCCAAATTCCAAAGTCAGGTGAATTGCCCCGGGTCTGAATATTTGTTTGTCTGTGTCTGCCCTGTCATAGATGGATGACCTATCCACACTGTTTCTCCGCTTTCAGTCTATGACTATGATAGACTCCAGCACCAGCATAATGAATAAATGAATTTCCATCCTGCTGGAGGAATGGCTACTAGGAGGCCTGCAGAAAGAGATTAAAAGTGAATGGCCAAGACACATGCAAACCTTTTTACCATCATAGTGCGAAAACAGTTTTAGTAGTCTGATCCAGCCTGAGGTGGTGGGTATAGTGAAAAGCTAAGCCAACCACAATTAGCAAGACTAGCTCAGCTAACATACAGAAATGTAATTTAGGAAATCATATAAACATGTAAACACCCCTGTTGCCAAGCAGCCTTTCAAAGGGCAAAACTGGCTTTTGAAGAGAAGCACTTCTAGCAGTTCACTTCTAGCAGTCAACTATGCAAATCCTAGCGGTTTTCTAGTGGATATATAATGTATTTTTCTCTCTAACAGACACCTCTGGATACAGCTAGCCCTCGCTTATCCTTGCTCAAGAGCGGAGGGCGGTGTTTCAGCCCACATGCCATGGTGCACTCAGCAGTCTCTCCTTATAAAAGATAGATACAAGAGGTAGCAGCCAACCCGCTATGCCCTGATACCGAAGGTAGCTGAATGACTGAAAGATGTGCTGGAGATGATCGTCTCCTTTATTCAGGATCTATTATTGGAGTACCTTTCGAAACATATACAAGCTGAAACGCGAGACTGAAGGCTGTATGAAGCCTAGATTTGTGATGACCTTGGGCCGCAGTCAGAGGTAACATGTATTTTGCCTCATGAGAGCTAGACCAAACTTGAATCCTGTGATATAAAGACTATGAATCTGTGGGCAGTTACTAAACCTATTGAAGCTATTACTTTTTAATTAATGCTGTCATTACCCATTAAATCAGTCCCAATCCCTGTCCTTGGGACTTAATGCCCCGCACTTTCCCTCCCCTAATCGGACATTCCTGATTCAACTAATCAGATAATTATCAAGCCCTTGGTGTGCTAGGTGACCTATCTCAATTCAGGAGAAGCACCAAAATGCTTAGAAGACAGCATGGGGCTGGGAAACACAACTAAATTATGCTCATATAGTGCAGTGATAAACCTACTGCTGCATTATTTTATGAAATTAATCAATCCAGTTGCCAGCCATTCCAGATGCTACAGTGAACAGGGGAATGTTATTAATTTAAAGAGGTACAGGGCTGTTATAGCTCTGCTAGATGAACAAAGCAAAGTCATACAAATGTATCCTCTCATGTACTTTACATTTCCCAGTTATTTTAGACATTTAGACACCAACAAATTACTTTTATTCTGATCCACTTTTATATTAGAGTGGAGTAATTCCTGGTAAAGAAAACCTTAAGTGACCTTTAGAGTGCAATATCAGTCAGTAGCTCTTTCACAAATATTGAATAAAATGTCATTTTTGAGTCATGGTTAGGCTGGTTCAGTCTACCAAGTCCTGTGATCCAAGGAAAACCATCAAATATATTAGTAGTATAAGTAGTATTATAACAGTCCTAATTTATTGGAAACAATTATGGGAATAAACTTGAGTTCAAGGACAAAGGTGTCCAAGAAGAGGACTTGCTTTGGCACGTTTTCAGTTCTGGTAAATAACTGTAAATATTAAGCTGTTAAAATGTAAATGACTACGTAAATAAATAAGCTTGGCATTTTTGAGGTGTTAAAATGTATTACCCTGTTTAAAAATGAATGCATATCATTATGAAGCAATGAAATATATATCACCACTGAATCATGCAGGCACAAAAGTGCACACTCTATCCTTTTTAACAAAACTTTCTCAAAATGATCGTTCAGAAAGCCTTTGTTGCCATAGTCCTTAAAGCAATCTGGCAGCCCAGCTCAAAAGGTATAGGCTACGAACTAATTGGTCCTGAAACAATATTTCAAAACAAGTCACATTTCTCTCTGCAATTGATTTAGTCTGCAATGTGATAAAACAGCTCAGAATGGTGTGACTTTTCAACTGCTTTTTTTCAGCCGTTCTGGTCCCCAGTCCTGTTTTTTTTTTTGTTTGTTTGTTCCAGGTCAGTATCAGCAGTGCTCGCCCCTGCAGTGCTCGCCCCTTTTTAATGTAAGTGTTAATGAACGAGCGTGCTTTGCATAAAACAAGGCCGTGTCTCGCTCGGACAGAATGACATAAATTTGTGTATTTATGAGTCATTAGCAGCCGGCTCTGTGTCTGTTTTTCCACCTTATTTATTCTGCTGAAGTCACATGCACTAATTAGTCCCTAGGAGGACCTTGGGGCGATTTCAGCCTCCCACTGATTAAAAAAAACAACAACAACAACAAGTCTGCCTCCACTTTTCACTTTCACCCAGCATGTGTGAGCGCAACAAATACACACATACACACACGCACAAACAAACACACACACACACACACACAAACACACCTACGTCGGCACACCATCGTGTACAGAGGCACGAGCCCATGTGACACACCCACACAGCCTTACACAAGCAAGATAACACAAACTAATTGCCTACACACTCAGCCTGTCAGTCTGTCCTCTCTCTCTCTCTCTTTTACAAACACAGACTCCCTCTCCACCTAGCTCTTTCTCTCTGACACAAACAGAATCTCTTTCTCTCTCTCTCTCCTTCTCTCTCTCCATCTCAGGCTGCCTCTGTCTTTCTTTGTCTCCTTTCCTCACCTGTCTTCACCTTTTCTGTCTTTCCATTTTTATCTCTATCTCCCTTTCTCCATCACTCCCCCTCTTATCTTCTCTCTCTACTTTTCCTTTTCTCTCCCTTTGTCTTTCTTTCTTGTTTCCTCTCTCACGTTCTCTTCCTTTGTCTTCATTTTTCTTTCTCTTCCTCTTTCTCTCTTTCCTCTTGCCTTTCTCTCCATCTTTTTGTCTCTCGCTCTTATTTCTCTCTCTCTCTCCCTGCATGTCCATTTTCCTCACCTCTCTTCACCTCTTCTGTCTTTCCCTTCCTTATCTCCCCTTCTCCATCATTCTCGCTCTCCCTCTACTTTTCTCTTCTTCTACCTTTGTCTTCCCTTTCCCTTGTTTGCTCTCTCCCATTCTCTCATCTTTTGTCATTTTTCTTTATTTCTCTTCCTCTTCTCTCGTTCCCCTTGTCTTTATCGCCATCTTTTTCTCTCTCATCCTAACAACACCCCCCAGTTTCCCTCTTTCTTTCTCTTTTTCTCTCTTCTCTCCTTAGATTTTCTGGATTTAGCTGTCTCTCATTCCACCAGCGAGAACCCATTATACAGTACCACCATCACTGGGAGAGTGAAGGTAAAAACATGCTTCCTTCGATTCCCATAAAGACACTGCATCTTTTCTACCTGCCCTTAATCCAACATCATTGGAGGAGAACGCTAACCACCAGTTCTGTTAACTAACAGATGCCTGCACTGGGCGTGATGGGGGAGAGGGAGGGTCGTCCTACCCAGAGACCCCCTTCTTGGACTCCTGGCTACAGAAGGCAGTATTACACCAAGAATCAAAGTTGCAATCTCCCAGTAAGGTCAAAACTGGCCACAAAGTAGGCGGCAAAGCCTGAACCATATACGTGCTGTGAGGTCACTAGGACCTCTTCCATCTTTGTCGAAGGGAGCGTTAACCTTCTGTCCTTTCATACGACACCTCTCTCATTCTCTCTTTCTGCTCCATCTCTCTCTCTGATTCTGTCCGACTCTTTCCGTGTCTGACTCGCTTTCTTTCTCACTCTCTCTCTCCTTTCCCTTTCCTTTTCTTCCCGTCTCTCTAGCTCTGCCTCGGTCTCTCTCTCTGTCTCCCTTTCGCTCCCCTTGGTTCACTTACAAGGAAAAGATTCCTCATTCATCATTTTTTTTTCATATCTTCCATTCTCTGTTTCTTTCTTGCTCTTTTCTGCCCCTTTGTTACCCTCTCTCAACCGCACATGCATGCACACACAGACACGGTCCATGCAACAGCCCATCCCATCACCCCCCCCCCCCCCACACACACACACACACACACACACGCTTTGCTGCATAATGTGTTGACAGGCTGTGCCCCTGCGAGAGCAGAAGGCAAGAGCTCCTCCGGCTTTTCCAGCACACAGCGCCTCTACCTTCACCCCTCAACCCTCTGTCCTCCCCCTCTCCCCACACCTCTCCCCTCTCCCGTCGGGTCCGCGCATAAAGATTAGCTACGAACCCAACTTCAAGCTTACACGCCCTCTCGGCAGAGACGCCACACTCTCAAGCTCTTTTCCGTCACAACTGGCGCCCATAATTAAATCACCAGCGTGCTATTAACTCGCCCTTAATTTGATTTAAAGATTACGAAGTGATACCTCGAGAATATTTTCATGCTCCATTTCAATTCCAATGAGCTTCACGCTAATTGTACAATGTCTCGGTTTTGCTAATCATATTGGCTTCAGTGCTAGCTGAGTGAAAAGATGCAAGTGTCCCAGTGCAGACCTTGTTTAAAAACATTACCTGAAAAAAAAACCTGTTTATCGCCTTTACATTTCATTACCTGTAGAATGATATATAGAGGCTCTGGGCATAATCTGAAATGGAAGAGTCTACCAAGGCCACTTTTTGCACTAAAAGTTTCATAAACCAATAATATCATAGCATGTTTGTCTTCCCCTGATACCACCCCACCTCTCATCAAATGAAAAGATCATTCTTCGCTACCATCACTCTCTTGGATTGTGTGTGTGTGTGTGTGTGTGTGTGTGTGCACAGGTGCTGAGGCTGTAAGAAAGATATTTATCAAGGCATGTGTTTATGAGCATTGCTATAATTGTGTTGTGGGCTGTGTTTGCGTCACCGTGAAGTTAGTGACTGAACCCTATTCGTGAGGTTTGGTCTTTTGTATTGTAGTGTCCACTTTCTTTCCCTCTCAAGCAGTCAGAGGTGTTTCTCTCTTTTCACATTTTTCAACGTTAAACTAGGTGTGGATCTGTATCTAGTAGAGTGTCATTACTCTTTAAACCAGCATTTCTCACACAGTTTATAGTGTAAGGCGCCCTTTGTGGATAATAAGTGCCGCCGCTTCCCACCTTCACATGCAACTTGCTGTCACATACCTCCTCATAAAAAGAGACACTATGACATTACCACTTTTTAGATACAACCAAAGCAGATGAAAAATACAAAATAATTAAGTGCAGATATATTTGAATGCATACATATGGCAGACACAGTTACACTTTTTTGACTTAAACTTTTTAATCATGTTCCAGATGTAGGCATTAGGAGTCTTGCCCAAGGCACTACTGAACCAGTTTGCTGTTGTCTTACCCATTACTCTACACCAGCTGCTACAACAGATGCAACTTTTAAAACTGCTGTAGAAGTTGGCTTCACTGACATTTATCTTAATGTACTCCAAGGCAGAGGCATGCACAAAGGATTATGAGAGACTGAAGGATCCTGCGGTAGGTGGCTGGAAGATTGTCTGAATGTGGGATCAATGACGTAATGGTCTACAAAGGGCGCCCACCTAGACTGCAGGCGTAATTCTGTAAGATACTGATTTTTTTGTTTTAGAAAAGCTAAGCGTGAAGTTATTCTTGAGTGAGACAATTAATTAAAGTTTCTCTACGCCACTCTCAAAAGAGCCTCTTAGGCGTTCAAAAGAAAGAGTGAGAGAGAAGATCTCCCCAGCACGCACTCAAAGGGTGCGTGTGGTTCTTTTTTTTTTTAAATCAAGTAGTGAAGAGCATTGAGGGAAAAAGTGGTTCAATTTGGGAAGGAGTTGAAGTCCCCCCACCCATCCACCCTCGAGTACCCTCTCTTCCAGAGAATGGACGCCCTTCTCAACGTGACCAAGATCTAATTACATTACTAGCCTAATCGCTAGTGTAGATTGAGTGGCTCTGGCGTTTACGATGAAGAGCTTTCTTTTCTGTTGCCCTCACGCTCTGAAAATTGCCCCATGCGGTTCTTGAGGAACACACACACACACACACACACACACACACACACACACAAAAGGACAGGGAAAGACAGGAGGAGGGGGGGATGGACGGAAGCCACAAAGCTTTTCCAAGCCAGTGTGCCTCAACACTAATCTCTCGTTCCCTCTCTTGCCCACGCTTCTCACACATACACACACACACACACACACACACACACACACACACACACATCAGCATGACATCTTGTCTAGCCTCGTGAGAACACCTCTCTGCCTCACACACACACCTTAAAGGCTGCATAATGACAGAATCTGTCATATTCGCCACCACAATCACTGGAATCTAGTCCAATTTCGCCTCATTGTTATATTGTTCCATTAAGACCCTCAAGCTGGGTTGATGTGTTCTGTATGCTATTTGCATAAAGTCTATTCAGCATGTCAGTCTGGGGGGTCCTTCACTGCCATATTTGTATTCAGGACAGCGAAGGGCTGTGTTCTGAATGGTCTGAGCTAGTTTCGAATACAGTGAAGTGCTCCTCTGCCAAGTTCTGGAAATGAAGAAAAACCTCCCAAGAAAACGGTTATCTCGGCCCTTAGAATGAAAGCGGATCCAAGGACAGAGCCTCTGATCTTCAGCCTAGCAGAGCCTGAGGGTGTCGGGCCCTTTCCAAAGCCTCAGTCCCTGATCGAAATCTCAGAAGAGATGCAAACCCGGCCGCTTTATTAGCTCTCGCTTCAAAAAGTTGCCTGAAGATCACAGAGGAGTTGAATGGACATGTGTTCTCAGCGATAGCAGATTAAAGATAATTCATGAAGGTGAATTGCATGAAAGTGATTACAGCCCCTGTGATGTTAGCCGAAGAGTTTCAGAAAGCACTCCAGCAGTCCATTCAACTGAAGAAGTCGTCATATGTACCTAAAAAACATTTCAAAGGTAAGCTCATTCCATTTTTCCCAGCCTATTGCACAATTTGCCTACAATCCATTTACAGAATTAAGTCAAAGCTAGATAAACATTGGGGTGGGGGGGTTGGGGGGGTAAAGCTCATTTAGCTAACCATAATCCAGTTGTTTTAACCACAATAAACAATCTTTTACTTTCCCTAATTATGGACTGGAACATGTGCATGAAAGCTTTCCACTAAGCGTTTGATGTTTATGCCTGACCCCATTTAGTGCAGGACAGACCATGACAAAATCATGAGCCTTTTAGCACAGTGACAATAGGATTTTTTCAATTAAATTATTACCCTGGCTAATCCTTATTAATTCCTATTTGTTTGTTTTTTTTGTTTTTTTGTTTTTTCCAAGGCTGATTTATTTAATTTGTAGATTAGCCATTAACAGCACTTCATTATTCCAGATCAGGTTTTAAAAGCTTATTTAATTAAGGATTTTGTCATTAAAAAAAGTCTCTGATGTTTTTTTCTACCTGAATGAAAAGATCATTATCTGACTAATGGATGTGAAGGACAGCTGATGCCTTATTAAAGCTAAACCCTATCAACCCATTGCTTTGAAGAAGGCAAATCAGGCAGCTCTCAACAGTAGAAAAGCCCTTTTACTGTCATTTCATATCACCTGTACGTCCAGCCGTCTGTAAAATGTTTTTGTACACAACATGCAAAACTCTTTTACTATGGGCAAAGAAATCTCATCCATAGGAATGGGCAATGTGACATATGATTGTATATATATATATA
>JBBPCY010000082.1:18912070-18941061 GCA_037974405.1 Brachyalestes nurse | reverse complement strand
TTTATGTTTGTGTATTTAAGGGGGTTTGTGTTGGTTGTTCAGATGTGGGTCAACCGTTATGTTTACGTTGTTTCCTTGCAGCTGCGTTTCGTGTTAACCAGTCTTAAGTCTGACTCTCGTATCAGTTTTTGTTTGTTTGTTTGAATTTTGGAAAAGAGTGAAAAAAAGAACGCAGCATGTGGACTTTGAGTGGTCTGTGTGCTCCTGCCATTCATGCATAAAGAAGGGAACAAACCGTGACACACACATATATATACTGAATTGGGCCTGAAGTCTGATGTTTCAAAGGTACCACTGTTTCATCCTGTCTGTTCACGTGTTCCTGGAATGTGGGAGTGTCTGTTCTGTTACTGGAAGAGTGTGAAAAAAGGGATAGGAACCTCAGGACCTAGATCTTGGTTTGGCAAGGGGATGTTTAACCAACCATTAGTGAAGAAATTAGCATGTGACTAATGCATAATGATGTTACTTTCTCCACCAGGGCTAGATTAAGATGCTCTGTGCAAGTATTAATGGTATATGGTATAAAGTCCCCAAACATAGCAATCTATCTAACACACAGCAATCCAGCCTGCAAATGTATTAATTAATCAATGACTCAAACTTGACCTGACCCACAATGTTTCAGTAGGTTATCAGAGCGCTGCTTGCACCTGAGTGACCTGCGTGTCAAGCTGCAGAACTCGCAGGTTATGGCTCAACCCATGCATCGCTACCCCATGGTTGGTGGTTGTGGGGGTGCGGGTTTATGCTTAGTATTGACCAACTGCCTCAACCAAGTGGTCCTGGGTGGCTGGTGTCCAGCAGTTTGGTGATTTCCCTGCTCCAACACACCTGCTTCACCTCAGCGGTTAAATACTAGATTTAGTGAATGTGTCTGAGGAGGGGAACGGCCAAATTGTGCTGGACACCAGGACATCCAGGAAATGTCCTGAAATCTGAAATGTCCAGTTGGAGAAACTGATAATCAAGTTTTGTTTGGGCAAAGGTAAACAAAAAAGATTACACTGTACTGAGTAATTCTTTCAAAAAAAGCATACATTTAAGGCCGTATTTGAAAGCCAAGGTTTATTAATACCTTTTAGGGACAATAACGTGTGTATACCACATTTGGCTTTATAAATGCTTCAGTGAATAGGTCTCCATTTTGCTGTAAAGGTCACCAGGATTTTTGTGAGCACAGTGTAGGTTTAATCCACTCCCGGTGTGGATGGATTTGCCAGGTGATGCAGTCTGTCACACTGTTTACTCCAGAGCATGTACATCCTATTGTGTCTTTGCTTTAGGAAGTGGGTAAATTTACGCTCTGGAATCCAAACTGTTGGGATACTGGGCATCCCATGCACAGCACTGGAATGGAGGGTTAGGAGTGTCAATATTACCCTCCATAGTGTTGGGAGTAATGCGTTACAAAAGTAACGAATTACTGCAATGCATTGCTTTTTGCTGTAACGCGGTAATGTAAGGCATTACAGAAAGAATTTGGTAATATTTTACTCAGTACAAATGTCAGTAACACGCGTAACAATGCAATTCGAATTACTTTGAAATGACAGTAACAAGTAATAAATAACGCATTACAGTTTTGAAGTAACTTGCCCAACACTAGTTAGCCCTGAATACAGACACTTGGCATTTCCATAGTTCACACTTAGAGAACTGTCCAGTATATCTAAACCAATCTAATGTTTTGCTCCACAGCTAAAACCTCAAAACAGGGTGTAAAAAGCTACATTTAGACAGGCAAATGAGATGCTATCTGCTTAAGTATGCACCATTTGCATATGTTTATGAAAAAACAAAAATCAGTGCTTTGGGTGATGTTGGAATTTTAATATTTATTGCAGTGTGAAGACACTCCAGAGAACGTACAGAACAGATTCTGTTAAAATCTCATTGTTTCATTGCTTGATGAAGAAAACATTGTGACATTCTCATAAGGGATTTTGCAGGCTATTTTAGAACAAAATGAAGCACAAATCCAACCAAGGGCAATATATTAACATATTTTAGATTCTTCACACTCACACATGTTATTGACAAACAGTTTCTTCAGGGAGCTAAAATGGTTCATTTTTGTTATGTAAAGAAAGTACATTATTTTCCTCATTTTGTCACGAGTCTCTCCTTCCCAGCACTGCAAGCGGCCGCACACACAGACTTCCATGCTTCTGATCTTTTATTTTGAAAGTAGAAACAAAACAAACGGCACGATGGCCAGAGTCAACAAACTGCTCAGCTGAACTTAAATACTCTACACTAATAAACCGTGACCCAATCACCAAACCCAAAACCTCCATCCACCAATAAGATAAACCTTTATTAGTCCCACAAGTGGGAAATTTGTTTTGCCATGGCAGAAAGTGGACAGTCGTGGACAAAGTTAAAAATTAAGAAACAACAGAATAAAGTAGAATAAAATAGAATAAAAATAGAAAACAAACTCCTGAGTACACCAGCAGCTGGAACTAAGAACTCAAACCCGGTGTACTCAGGATATCAAAATAAAAGTCACAAAACCCCAAAACTAAACCAAGAGCGACCACTGGAGGCCGCTGTCGGGACCTGACACATTTCTAGTATAGAATTTTTTATATTGCCATCTGAATTATGAAACTCACCGACAATCAGAGACATCTGTTTATTTGTGTGTGATAATAAACTGCTGACTCATATAAAACTATAATAGGCCGGGATCAACGTATTGTACATACATTGCTAAGATCAATCACTAACCAAACATGCAGCATTATTCTGAAGTCTCAGTAAGTTTCAAAACAGTATAACAAGGGGTTGACATAAATTTTTTGCTGTAGTACTATAACGAGTACCTACATTAATGAATTGGTATACACCCAAATTCAAAATGTTTCACCTTACTTTGGGCGCAATCCTCTCTGGACTGGAGAACGGCTCTCGTGTCGGTGCAGGCTATGAAGTCGAGGGGGTGGAGCGGGGCACGCAGTGACAGAAGCGCTGAGATCACACCTGCTCTGCTCCGCAGGCCGACTGGAACCATATTTTAAAACGTCATTATGATTTTTCTTTTTGAGGTTTTCCTTTCCTGAGTGGTGGTACCTAGAGATCCAAAATGAAGTTACTCAAATTAGGTACGCATTTGCACAGTGAAGACTGAAAACTGGTGCGCATTTGTCGTACCACAGACGTCAGTTCTTGCTTGCGTACCACTTATGTCAATCCCTGAGTATAACATTTGTTTGTAGTGGCGGTCTCTCTCCCTCTTTCTCTCTCTCTCCCATCCTCTCTCTCTTGTTGCTGGATGTTCAGCTGTGCCTCTTTAATGTACTATGTGGTTGTACTCCTATGAGGGAGCTCTCCAGGGTGCTGGTGATATTTCGACAGAATTTACATGGTTGCCATGTGGCACAGCACTTCAGACCGAAACACTTCTCACTTTGTTAGCAAAATACACAAGAGGGCAGAGAGTGAGCTGCTAGCTGCTTACAGTAGCTGTGAAATGTTTTTAGTGTAATGTGTGTTATAAAGCGTCTGTATAAGAAGTGTCTCAGACACTCAGTCAGACAGTTGTACCAGTGAAAAGAACAGGGTTGTGGCAAAGATCACCTTTTGCCTGAATAACTTTTGCTGAAACAATTAAGTTGGCCTAACAAAACCAACTAACAACACACGATGAATTAAAGAATGTTGTAAAATCTACAAAAAACTGTTGAAAGGCAGCTATGTTGTTGCTAGGTTGTTGCTAAGTGGTTACTAAGCTAGAGGTGTTTCCAGGTACTGCAGTGTTTCATGTAGTTGCTAAGGTGTGGCAATGTATTGCTTTGTTGTCCCAGGTGGTTTATCAGATGTTGCAATGTGAACAGTATCTTAATTAGTTGCTAGGGTGTCACTCTGCTATGGTATCCTAAGTATCCTAAGGTACTGCTAGGTGAATGCTATAATAATAATAATAATAATAATAATAATAATAATAATAATAATAATAAGTCACTGTACAATACATAGTAAAATCACAAATATGCAACAATGTAACAAGACATCAGAAATCCAGCATGACATAAAATGCAGCATAACGAGTTAAAACAATATAGAAACAATAAAGGGGTGTGTTTTAATGTCTTGTTGAACAGTAGGGGTGTAACGGTACAGAAAGGTTGCGGTTCGGTTCACACTATAGTTCTGACATCACGGTTCGGTACGGTTCACAATACAGCGAAGTTAAGTAACAAAAAGTCCTAAAGAATGAGGCTTGGTTTGTTTGTGTTTATTTTAAATAAACAGCAGTTTATTAACTAGTAAACACACACTCTTGTTTATATTTTATGTATGTGTAAGGCAGCAGAAGTGTTACACCAGTAGGTGGCACTATTGCACCACACTACTACCCAGATTTATGATTTACTGGCGCTTTTTGGTCCTTCTGTGATTCTGTATTGCTTCAATCACGTCTTCTCCGTTGTACTGTGTATTCTCTGTACAATATCATGTCCCGAACCGTGACCCATGTACCGTGACGTTTCAGTATGAATACATGTACCTTTAAAGCCCTATGGAACAGTGTTCGAACGGTGAAGACTCTGAACCCCATGGCCAAACAAGCTGGAGCTAAAATGAGATGGCTGGAAGAGGATGATCTAAGAGCACGATAAGATATGTAGATGTGAAGTACATCAGAAAGATACAGAGGTGAAAGTGAGAAGCAGAATCTTCAAGTCCATGTAGTATTTAACCAGGAGGCAAATGGTAAAGGATGACACCCAAACTCTTAACTGGGGGAAGGGGAAACAATGGCATTCTCAGCAGACTGAGGGAAACAATCAAGTTTGGCCAAAGTAGCTTTAGCACCTATGAGCAGAACTTCTGTTTTATCACAGTTCAGTTTGAGGAAATTGGAGGACAACCAAGATTTAATTTCCAGTGACGAGGTTGTAGGGGTAGAATTAGGCTTAGTAGACATGTAGGGCTGGGTGTCAACAGCATAACAGTGGAACAAACGTCTCTTAGAAACGGCCACTAGTAACTGAACAATACTGAGATCTGATTTTGACCAGGTACGTGGGGTGCCAGTAATCCGAATGAATGCTAATTTCTCCAGGATAATAGATGATGTCAAAAGCTGAAATGAAATAAAATAACACAAGAATAGTTAACAGCCCAGAATCAGCTGCTATCAGCAGGTCATTAGTGATTTTGACCATCAGTGCCTCTGTACTGTGAAATTCAGACTGAAATTGCTCCTACAGATGATTGTCAGTAAGGTGGGAGTGAACCTGAGCCGCAACAGTTTTTCAAGTACTTTTGAAAAGAAAGGAAGATTTGAAACAGGACAATAATAATTAGAAGGTACGTAGATTTGAAAGTATGCAGACCCTAACAATTGGAATAGTTATTATTTAAATTGTTGGGGTCCGCACTGGGCTTTTTTTTTTTAATTGGAGATACTGCAGCTCTTTTGATAGATGAAGGTACATGACCAGAAATAAGGGAGAAATGTATGATGTCAGTTATTACAGAAGAGAGTGAGGGTAGACATGCTTTTACCAAAAGCGTAGGAAAGGGAACTAACCAACAGGTAGAAGATTTAGGTTTTGAATGAAAATAGATATTTTAAACACAGCTGGAAAAAGAAGAAAGAGCGGGTCATGAAAAGCGGGGATAAGGTGAGCTTGTGCTCATTAAAAAAAAGATAAAAAAAACAGTACAGCCGGAGGATGTTATTACAGTAAAAAAAAAAAGGCTCTTGTGTTCCCTTTGTCAGACTTAATTAAATTTGCATAGTAAACACTTTTGTCTGAAGAAAGATTGTCTTTACAATAATGTGTGTGTTCATACGGTTGCTTTTTAATTTACCAAACATTCTGCCATTAATCTCCTATTGAAAAAAACAAAACAATTCTCTCAAGTCAACTTGACTGGTTATAGTCACATGGAAAAGTTTGCCCACCCCAATCAGATAACATATTTTGTTATTTTTTTAAACAACAGAAAGTACACATAATCTACAGAAAACACATTTCTAAGCAAAATTCAAATATGGTGACAAATCCACCATATTTTACACATTTTATATTTTACTTTTAGTTTATTCACACTTGGTTTAGAAACTAAACAGAAGCTACGTACTATTAAATGTTGCAGAAAAGAACCGAATTTGTTTTGTTTTTTTATGCACAATTGAAGTCACATAACAAAAAAAAACACATTTTACATATTTTATATTTAATGCTATTGCTGTTTCTAGAATATGTTAATCTTAGAAACTTCACGGTAACCTAGTTTACCTAGGTTTAAGTTTACCTAGTTTAAGTTTGTTCCCTGTGAAGAATGTGTTAACTTATTTTCACCTGGTAACCTGACAGAATATGTCAGCTAAATGTGGGTTCTTCCAACTTTTTCATATTGAATGAATGACATGGTTTCACTATTAACTCCCTCTAATCCTTCACAACACTTACAATCATTAGAAACTGTTGAATCGGTAAGAAAAAAAATAAATACTCTCTACACAATCAATTGAGAATCCTTCAAACCCTTCAACTGTGGCCACTATCTGAGGTGTGTGAAGATAAAGAGTTGAGGTAAGTTAGTGAAATGCACCTGTGTTCATCTGTGCAGTCATGTGCTCTATACTGTCTGTGACTTCTAAAGAAGGCGGCAGTGGCCTTGATTTGGATGAGTAAGCAGTTGAGTGTGAGGGAAAGAGGCAAACATGGACCCTGTAGCTACTGACCCTGTGGATATGGTAACATTTCAGCTTGCTTGATAAACCGGAAACTGATGAGACGTCAGAAACAAAAGATTTAAGAAGTTTTTGGTGGGGGTGGAGTTATGCCCAGGGTGTTTTCAGGTGGATGCTGTGCGATTACAGCACTCTAGGATCAGCATTTTATTCCTGAAGTCTATAAATGCAGACTTCAACTCAGATCCTCTATACCAGCATGGTTATATACTGGGTCTTTGATTCACAATTACATTAAATCGATGAAGGAGGTGCTGCAATGTGAGCTCTGGACGTAGATTTTCACATTGGAGGTATAGATGGCCAACAGATGGCGCCCTACTGAAGCAATATCCCTCATTGACGTTTACACATTAGCAGTCCTTGTTATACGTTCTATGATTTAGGATCTGGGATATTTGTTGGTTTTTGAAGAGAACAAGTGATTTTTTTTTGTTTCGCATTTTGAAAGTTAAATTTAAAGCGAAGCCTTTAAATCTGTACTCATTTTATAGTCTGCTTGTAGTTTTCTAAGACTTCAGTGTTCAGCTTTCTAAGACTTCAGTGATTGAGTCATTGCCTACTTATTGAAACCGCTTTTTACAGTAGCCAGAAAATGCGGTTTCTGTCTGTTTGGTTGAGCTATGCTTTTTTTCCCCACAGGAATGCACTTTGTTTATGTGAAGGAACGTTTTATGACTAATAATAGGAAATGAATGCATCTTCTCAGGTTAGCAAGCAAGTTAGCATTTACAAAAGTGTTTTCATTGTGTTAAAAATGTATTGTGGGTGCTGTTTGTGATTTCTTGAAATCACACAGTTGAGGGTAAATATAATTATTTGATTTAATTTGAATGAACCTTCATGAAATAAACACCTAATATTTGCAGAGACGATAAGGCTAGCTAACTTAGCTAGCAAGCCACCTTGACTAATGAGTCTTCAAGCAATCGGAAAATACATGCATAATCTAACGTCAGATACTCTTGTAACTTGTAACATAATAGAATGATAAATAATAGATATTAATATTTTCACTGATGCATTTCCACAACCGGACACGAATATGCAGCACACTAAGGCATTTTCATTAAATCTGCAAATTCTGAAAATGTGTTTATACTACATCCACAGACAAACATTAATTGAACAGCCTGGAGCAGGGGTACCGCCACAGCAACCAAGAGGCTGCACATTGCTGTGCGTAGAATGAAATCATCAGATTTCTAAGTGAAAATGTTTTAGAGGTCCATGGGGTCCACAGCATTGGCAAATCCCTTGATTCATAATGTTTATAAATGGGAGAGACAGTATTTTACAGTCACCTTGGGACATGGCAATGGCATCGGTCTGGAAGAAGAGCTCGCATGCCATTAAGTATGAGTTGCTAAACTGGTACAATTTGTAGGGAAATGTAAAATTCATTCACAGTGTGAACTGTGGATCAGCTGGTGGTCTGGTGGTTAGGGAGTTACCCCTGCAATCAGAAAGCCGTGGGTTCAAATCCCAGGGCTGCCAGTGGCACCACTGAGGTACCCCTGAACCCCTGGCTGCCTGCTGCTTCCCTTGGTGAATGGGTTAAACACAGAGAAAGAAGTTCACACTGTGTGCTGTGATGTGTTCATGCCTGACTATAAGAGACCACTTTAAAATCTTTCTTTTTTTCCTGTCATCTCTCACAATGGATTTAAAGAGGGATCTGCAAAGATAGCTTACTTAATATTCCTTCTACTGTGGAACTGGTGTCTGGTCCCTGGTCCAGCTTATCTACCACCTTGGGGAGTCGGTTTGGTGATTTCTGATGACTTTCGAGATTCAACGCTGTTAAGCGTTAAGATTTGAGTCTTACCAAACTGTTCCTCCAGGAACCGGATTAAAATACCCTTCAGGGGTCCTGGAGAGCACAGTTTGGTAATTCCCTTCATTCTCTGACTCTCCTGCTCAAACAACCAGCAAAACTCAGCAGTTAACTGAGGAGCTGAAGTCACTGAGCAGCGCGGGGCCCTCCAGGAGCGTTCTTTGAGAGCCCCGATCTAGATGTTCATTCAAGAGTGCTGCTGTTCATTCAGCACTGCTGGCGTTCATTCATACCCAGAAGTGCTCATTCAAGCCTATAAATTCAACATGTTCATTCAAAACACCACAGACTTTATTGTTAATATCTTTTACCCATCAGCACTTAGTGCTGTGACAAAGGATGATCCTGCTTTTACTGCAGGAGAGAGCAATTTCTCTCTTACCTGTGTCTCTCTTTCCTCTCTTGCCTCTTTTTTCGCTTTCCTCTCTGTCTCTTTCTCTCTCTTTTGCCCCTCTCTCTCTCCGTCTCTCTCTCTCTTTTGCCCCTCTCTCTTTTGCTTCTCTGTCTCTCTCTCTCTCTGTGTCTGTAAAACACAGGTAATGCTGTAGTGCTGCTACTATCTCTTCATTCTGTATAGAGGGTCTGGATCAGGGGATCATCAGCAGCACGTTAAAGGGCAGCAGCGCCTCCCCAAAGCCCCCCAACCACCCGCATTTCAATTTCTATCCACGCTTCTATTACCCCCCCCCCCTCCATCACCCTCAGCAGCAGGTGCTCAGAAGCTCAGCAGAAACGCGGGACCTCTTCTCTGCCGAGTTCATCACGAGCCCAGTACAAACTGAGAGACCCCCCCCATCGCTTCACATCCTGGAGCACCACGTGTCCGCACGACCCCCATCCACTCTTCATCCTCACCGTCGCGACTGTATATATAATAATAATAATATTAATTAAAATAATAATAATAATAATAATAATAATAATAATAATAATAAAAATATGAATGGAAGTGGTGATGTATTTATCTTTTTTTTAAGAAAAATTGAAAGACTGAGAGAAGAGGAAGGAAAGGAGGCAAAACGGAACCTCGAGACCTCCTTCTCGCGCTTGGCAAAATATTTTGCTGCAGTTTTCGAGATTGTAAAAATGTGTCCTGATTAAGAACAGAGAGAGAAAGAGAGAGGGGGAGAGGAGAGGAGAGAGCGAGAAAGGGGGGATAGAGACAAAGAGAGAAAGAGACAGAAAGAGAGACAGAGAGAGACAGAGACAGAGAGAGAGACAGACAGACAGACACAGAGAGAGAAAGAGAGAGAGAGGAGAGAGACAGAGTGAGAGAAAGAGAGAGAGCGAGAGAGATAGAGAAATAGAGAGAGACAGTGAGAGAGAGAGAGACCCAGAGAGAGAGACAGTGAGAGAGACAGAGAGAGAGAGAGAGACAGTGAGAGAGAGAGAGAGAGTGAGAGAAGGGGGGGTCTGTAATAGAGGAGAGGAGAAGAAGGGGGCTGTAACATGATGTGATGATGTTCTGAGTTGGGGGGTCACCGCAGCAGCAGTAGCAGCGCGGGATGCGTGCTCGTGCCCGTGTGTCTCTCTCGTCGCGCGGCTTTTGACGCCCGCCGCGCGGGTCGCGCGCCCTTAAAGCGGAGCGAGCGGCGGGGCGCGAGCCCCCTCTACTATGTCATGGTCCCTCGCGCTGCTCCGCCGTCGGGTTAGACTCGCGCCGCCGCTCGGACCGCTCGTGCCGGACACGCTCGCGGCGCGTCCTCTCCCTGCTGCTCCCCCCAGAGAAGGGTCTGACGGAGGACGAGCGGGGGAACGAGAAGAAGAGGAAGAAGAGGAGGAAGAAGAGGAGGAGGAGGAGGAGGAGGAGGAAGAGGAAGAAGAAGAAACGGCTCTTCTGTTCTACTCGAGAGCCGCGCGAGCCGGGCTGTTATGCAAGCGCGAGGCGACCTCCTCCGCGAGGCTGTGTTCTAGGCTGCTGGGTCGCTCCTCGCCCAGATCGATGTGGTTTCTGTGGAACATTGTCAGCAAAGGATCGCATATGCTGCAGTGTCTTTGTGGCAAGAGTCTTAAGAAAAACAAGAACCCGAGTGGTAAGAACCCACCTCCCGCAAACACACACACACACACACACACACACACCCCAGTATCCTGCTGCGTGTGGAGCGCGCGCGGGGGATTCGTCTGTTTCTCGCGCACAGACGCTGTTGAATGCGGACGCGTTTCATTTTTGTGCAGCAAAAGTGAGAGGAAGGCATCGCTGCTGTGTGTGTGTGTGGTAAACCAGAGACCAGTGCTGGTGTGTATGTGTGTGTATGTGCGTGTGTGAGGGGTGGTGGGTTTGTTGGGGAGGGGGATAAGTTATTAAGGAGCCGAGGTGCAGCACGAAAAGCCACTCTGCGTAATAAGAGGCAGAAGAGAGACAGAGAAAGAGGAGAGAGAGAGAAGAAAGAGAGAAAGAAATTGAAGAGAGAGAAAGAGAAGAGAAAGAGAAAAGAAAGAGAGAGAGAGAGAGAGAGAGAGAGAGAGAGAGAGAGAAAGATGAGCCCAAAGAGCACACAACTTTCATGCCGGAGCTCCCAATGTGACCCGGGTCCGAGACTGCAGAGCTCCTCTTACCCGGCTCGGTCTGTTTCAGAGAGAGCAGGACTTTACTGCAGTGGCACTTCTCCTGCAACACTTTGGGGGGAGGGGGAGGTCAATCCAGTTTTGTGTTGAACAGAGGAACAAAAACATGGTTAGACAGATAATAGAAGACAGATTGATAGATAGGTAAATAAACAGATACACAGATAGACAGATAGGTGCCTAGTATAAGTGCAGCTGGGCCATACATGGAGGTGCAGATATAACAAACTGTGTAGTAACACATAGTGGCCTTTAGGCCCTCAGGTCAGTTTAGAGGCAACAAAAGGCCAAAACACTTATAACTGACTGATTAATGAATGAAAACAAGCAAAAACAAGTAAATACAGGAGTAAATAATCAAACAAACCCCTTTCAACAGCAGGAGAATGGCTTATCTGTAAATAAAAACAAAACAAAAAAATAATAGGATGCTTGGACCCCTAACTGCATCTAAAGGAGGCTGTTATTTTATTTATGCCACAATCTGAGCACCTTGTTGACTCTGCTTTTTACGAGAGCTGTGGGACGTCTAATTGTTAATTATGCTGCGCTTATTTAGATGACAGTTTCACTAAGAGAAGAAGAAAAGATGCAGCTGGTGTCTGTATTCGGGCAGACGGTGCTCAGGTCAGGGGGAGAGGCGGCCTCTCGGCTGCCGTAGTCGCCGCTGTACTGCAGTGTAGTAGATCACACAGCCTGCAGATTGACGCGGAAAGTGGCTGATTAATGCAACCTCTCTCCGCTGTGTGCAGCCTTCCAAAGTCTTCTAAAAGCTGACGGAATGACACACGATGCGTTCAGGCGAGCGAGAGAAGAGAAGAGGCTACAGCCGTGCTTTGTTGTGCTACCTGTGCAGCTCAGAAAGACCTGCTGCTGCGGCTGTGAAGGCTGTGCTGAAAGATAGGCCCGTGCTTACACACTTTCTCTGCTCCTCCACACATTCTTTAGGGCAGGAAGTGTGCTCTGATCTCAATGGTTAATAGCCAAGAGTGCATTTCCTCTTGTGATGGCCTCTGCAGTGGTGTGGTGCAAGCAGGCTGAAGGTCCGTTTCAGCCTAAAAGTAGGGCTGCAGCATCGCATCCCTCAGCCTCGTTGTTTGGAATCAGTCACAGTTTCATGTGACTATGTTTCCTTCATCTATGACCAGTCACTAAAGCACCTAAACATGCATTACAAACACTGACCGGTGGCCTGTAGGATCTGTTAGCATTAGCATTGTGAATAGCCTGCCGCCGTAGAATCCCCCCAGAGCAGTTGCAGGTTTTTAAAAGTTCTTTCCACTTTCAAGAATGTCCTCAGAACAGGATGGGTTCCTAGCCTTAAATCCTAAAAACCATGTTCAGTCTTACTCTAGGGCAGTGGTTCCCAAACTGGGGGGCGCAGAGGTATTTCAGAGGGGCGCACCAATGGGAGAGCCTACGCTCCACTCGAGCACTGCTAGCAAAAACATGGACAAGTTCGTACACCCAGCCAAGCCTCCAGCAGAGGCTGACTCTTCATCAGCTGCAAATTCAGGTGTGAGACTTGAGATTATCCTCTTTGAAGTTTTTTTCTGACTAGGAACTGTTCAATTTTCCAAGCCATTTTTGTGGAGAGAGTTGTTTATTCTTGTTTATAACTTCAGTATGCTTTTTATTTCTCCAACAGTGGTGAAATTGTCCCAAAAATTGTTTTTGCATTTATTTCGCTCAATTAGAAAAGGGAGCTGTATATCAAATCAAGTTTGAATCTTAACCTGTGTAGTTTGAATGGGGGGGGGGGGTCATTAATGTTCCTATCTAGAAAAGGGGGACCCTGCAGAGAAAGTCTGGGAACCATACTCTAGGCACTACTGTGTGCATAAGCATGTTTACTGTAGACGCCCGTTAGATGGACCCACAGCTGTGACTGTTATGTGTTGGATTGATAAATGGCCATCCTGAAAACTGTGTACATACATGCCTAATGGACTGTGTGTGTGTGTGTGTGCCTATGCTTTCATTTACCTTGATTGTTTGTCTGTAAACCTAGCTCCATCTGATGTTTAGCAATCTTAGGTTCATGTGTTTGCATTGTAGACTCCCTAATGGTTTGACAGGTTGTGATTTCAAATTGAAAGTAAGAGTAAGTGGAACAACATGTCGAGGTTTACTTGTTAGTCAAAGAGAACATCGGTGCCATCACAGAGCAACCGTGATCATGTTGACAGGTTCTGTCTCCCAATAGTATTATAAATCTAATTGAAAGGTTCCAGGAACAGCCCTGAAACAGCAAGGCCTATAAATGCATTATTGGTCCGCCCACTGATGGTCTGATGCTGGCTTCTGCCATTTCCTGGCTCTACTGAAAGGTCTGGGATTTTCTGTAGATGGTAAGTCAATGACTGTGATGCCACATCCACCTGTGGAACCTCCAAGCCCATGGACAGATTGGATACTATTGGTGCCCATTTGCCCCTCTGGCTTGTGATTGGACGTTGGAACGGTGCCTCTTCTTCTTTCTTAGACTTTATTCTAGCAAAAGCCTGGCTGTAAAAAATCTAGTCAGGCCTTCCTCATATATTCAGTAGTAGCTTTGTTACTGGGTCATTCAGTAGTAGCTTCTGCTTCGTATTATGATCTCAGTCCTCTTTTAAGTATGTGTGTTATGAAAATGCCATCAGGTCTCGGTTTAAATTGTATGCAATTCTCATAGTGTAGTGTGTAGCTATTTTCTCAATAATGACTCCGTCCTAAAAGCTTCTGGTATCATGCCAGACCATTTCCCAGGTCTTTAGAACGCTTGATTCTCTCAGCGAAGCTCCCCTGTGTTTTAAACCACTTTAATGGAACTCTAAACAATGTTGACATATTGATGTATTGTTGATGTAAAGACAATCAATATTAACACCTCCATCACTTTCATTTTCAAAGCTCTTTAACCTTCCACAATGAATTGAGATGTTATATGAGATCATGGTGGTCAGGCTGTTTCAGTTGTAGTAACATGAGAATCCCAGTGGAAATACTGGCTTTATTCACTCTTGGATTTGTATTATATAATAGCTAGAAACTAAAGGGTTCCAGGTGTTTGCATGTACATACTGTCTTTATAAATAATTTATTAACATTAATGCTTATGTAGACAGATGCAGGCCATATTTAAAAAGTGAGGATATCTGTTTTGATTGGAATTTGTCATGAATGAATCTTGATACATCACTAGGACACCTACTAATAGTGTAGATTTAATCATTGTGAATCATCCAACATCATAATCCCAGCAATTCCTTTGGTTTCTAAAGGTCTGTCAAGTTTAATTAGGCTTTAATTGGAAAGATCGTTCACAACTGTTGTTCACAACAGTTATTAACGCCTAACATATAACTGTTTTACTCATCTAGCATTAAAGCGCCCTTATCATGATAGCATGTAGTATGTAAATGTTGACCATTTTAAAACTTCTGTGTCCATGCAGTTCATGTATCTAAAATGAAGGTGAAAAATGTTTAATAGTCACTTTTTTTGGGATGTCACAAAAACACATTTTCACATATCTACTTATTCATCCTCCCGCAGGTTAACTTCATCTGTTCATACTGATCTGATAAGAAGTGTTTCATCTTGGGCTGGTTCTTTACAAAGGCACTGTAAACAAATATCAGTCGGAGCAGAGCTTATTTGCATATGTCATAGTATCTAAAACAGCCTGTTTACTGTTAAGAGATAAAGAAATGAATGGAGTTGGACTGTTTGTTGTAGGGCTGTAATGGTACATGTATTGGTACCGAACCGTCACAGTACATGGGTCACGGTTCGGTACACGATGTCGTACGGAGAATACACGGTACCACAGAGAAGACATGACTGAAGTAATACGGAATCACAGAGAGACCAAAAAACGCCAGTAAATCATAAACCTGGGTCGTAGTGAGGTGCTATAATGCCACCTACTGGCATTACACTTCTGCTGCCTTACACATACATGAAAATATAAGTAAGAGTGTGTGTTTACTGGTTAATACACTGCTGTTTATTTAAAATAAACGAAAACAATTCTTTAGAACTTTTTGTTACTTAACTTACTGTATGACACTGTCTCTAAAATGAGATTAGCATGGCTGAAAAAGTAGGAGGAAATTTTTCAACTCAAAACATCATTATACACTATGTTATGCAGTGTAATATGCCAGAGCATTCGTTTAAAAGCTGTGTATTTCCCATTGGTGTCCATAACCAAAACGGCCGCAACCACACACTTGCCAGTGGATCATCATCTTTCTCAGTGCTGCAGTGACTGCACAAACCAGTTCTAGTCAACAGTCGGGTCCATGATGTGGATGGAAATTTACCCACTTGTTTTCTTTTAAATTTGTAAAAGGAAAAAACCTCTATCATGACCTTTCCACCCACGGCCTTCAACTTGGGCCTTCCGGTTTAGCTCTGCAGCTGTCGGCCCCCACCTGTGTCAAAGTTGACCAATAACAGAACAAAAAACAAACACAGCTGTATATGAAAGAAAAACGTGGTGCATTCTTTCATGAGAGAGAGAGTCCTTCCCAACGTGCATGACGTATGACGGCTGGTTCTGTCTAAATATTCACTATTGGCTCAATTCCTTTTTGAGTACATTAATAACTGTTGCCTTATCTCTTGGAAGTTCAGGCCGTCCTAATGAAAAATTGCTGCTGCTGGACCTGCGGCTGAAGTTACTACTGTTTGCCTTGAGACTTCACAGTCACAGTTCACTCTAGATTAGGGGATCATCTAAGGTAGCATTTCCTTTCTTTCTTACAGGTCGGCATTCTGCCCAGAAATGCTTACTGACCATTGTGAAGGGCGTAATCAAGGCTTTTGGTGAAGATGGTTTCATTCTGACTGCATTAATAAGCACTACAAGGTGGAACATTTCTTTGGGAGCCAATAAATACTAGTAATGTAAGTAAAATGTGTAGATGTTGAGCTAAAAAGCAACAGATATGTAAATGGAGCTTTTGGTTCTTGAGTGGTCAGGTCAATAAGGGTACAGACTTTAAAAGATTCTCTCAACCTACTTTCAAGTGAAAGCCAAGGTTTCCGTGTTATATGACCAAAACTACAGTCAGAACTTGTTATAAAATGACCCTGAAAAACCCTTGCCGTCTCCCACGTTGGTTTCCATGGTAATATCCCTTTTTTCTGGTGCTATTATAGCTCTCTGACACTAGGGGGCAACAATCAATTAACAATCTCTACAAGCTGTTCTCAGACCTTTTCTTACATATGAGTTGTAGAGAGTGGTCTACCGTTTCACTGGGTGGGAGCCCAGTTTAAAGCCAACCAGATCTATTACAATCATTAATACAATCCACTGACACACGTCTAAACCAATCTGGAACTTGGATTTACTTCCTGAAACACATACATGCATTCTAAATTGGCTGGAAATAACAGGAGTTAGGCCAGTTGCGTTGCTAGACATAAAGGAACAGACCCCACATTACCCAAATGAACCTCATGATTATTGCTTAGTCTTTCCTTATCCTCCAGCAATCTGCAGCCTCATTCTCTACAATGGCAACTTCCAAACAAACACAGTCTAGTTGAGTAGCTTATATCCTGCGCAAATGTATATAATTCAGGCAATTATGTTTAACAGAGTGAGAAGTAATGTGTTAGCTAGATCGTCTGTTTATCACAAACTACAGCCAAATCTTCATGCTTATCTTTCCTTACAGCTTCCCTGTCTCTAAAAATGTCTTTATAACCATCAGAAGACTTTTAATAAAGTTTAAATTAAGATAATTAATTCAAAAACGTATTTTTGTTGCATCATGTTCCCATATACCTCGGTTCTAAAACTGTACTCAGTTTCACGTGCCAACACATTAAAACCTGCATGCATGCCCATTATAGTTCATCTGCTGTATTCAAATTTCAGGATTCTTTATTTGTCACATGCACAGTTATACAAGTGCAGTGTGTAGTGAAATGTGCTCCTGAAGAATCTATGAGAGGGATTTAAATTGGGTAGACAATCAACGGCTAGAACTGAGAAATAAAATGTGTAGAAAACATTACAAGTGCAAACAAAGTGAAGTGTGAAAATGTAATAGAATAGAGTACGCATGGTAAAGTGCATTGTGCTAGTTTGCTATATAGACTTAAACAACAGATGCCAGGTGAGGTAGAGAGTTCAGTTTGTGTTATAGCGAATAGTTTAAAGTTGTGATGGCATGTCCTGGTTAAGAGGTCTTGAGCCTCTGAGTTTTGACCATAATACTGTAGCATATACTTGATTTCAGTAGGTCAAACAGACAGTCTGGGGTGAAACAAGTCTCTGATTATCCTAATTGCTCCGATTCTGCATTCCCTGGTATAAATATCCTGCAGAGATGATAGAGTTGATTCGGTGCAGAGTTCCGCTGCCTGGATCTCTTTCTGTAGCCCCTTAATGTCCTGTACAGAGCTGTTCCCATACCAGGAGGTCATTATCCGAGTCAGGACACTTTCCACTACAGTAAGTCTGAAACTTCCTCAGCTATCTCAGGTGGTCAAGACACTGCCTTGCCTTTTTGAACTGGGCCTGGATATGTTTAGTCCATGTCCAATCCTTTGAGATATTTGAAGCTGCTCATCCTCCCCACTGCAGTCCCGTTGATGTTAAAAGGGATGCAGGACAACTGCTGTCTCCTACTGAAGACCAGCACCAGCTCCTTGGTTTTGCTGAGATCAGTTGAAGGCAGTTCTGCTGACACCATGATGTCAGATTCTCCACCTCCTCCATGTCTTATCATTGTTGGAGATGAGGTCAAGCAGTACTGTGTCATCAGCAAATTTGACGTTGGAGCTGTGTGTGGTCGCGTAGTCATGGGTGTACAAACACACTGACACCCGCGGATGCACAGAATGTGCGTGCTTTCCTTCTGTTTATGGTTAAAACTACATCCACTATTTTCCTGATATTATGAATCTGAATTAATGCACTGCCAAATCAAGTATTTTGCTGTAGAAAGCTGAACATGAGGTTTTACTGGGGCAGAGCACAAAAATACCATGTGCACCAGGAAAAGGGATCTAGCAATCCCATTGAGTTAAACCCTAATATTGACCATGACACATACTTATTACATTATGACACATTATGATCTGTGTGGTATTTTGCTTTTCGGTAATTTGAGCAAGTGCTGTATTAAATGAATACTTGGAGATTGTGAGAGAGATCTATGAATTAATCTATAGTAAGGACATATATACTGGATAATAAACACTTGCTTTCACACATTTGGTATTGCTTTTCATGTTATAATTGTTTCTTTATTCAGTGAGAACTAAAGTGGCAACTTAAATGACTTTTTTACTAAATGATAAACATTATGCTGTAAATGATAAATTACTCTGGGAACTTTTCCTCATCAAAAACAAACATATTCAAATTGAATCTCTATAAGGTCAGAGCTTAATACCCTAAGTCCAGTCATCGAATGCCGCAGAACTGCAGTTTAGCTTTCCTGCTGCTCTTACGTGCTTTAGCCAAATGAACTATCCCACTGAACTGGCCTTCAGGTGGAGTTCATTTGAAATTAATGTGTCAAATTAAGCTTAATGAGAAACTCACAATGAAACTAACCAATCATATTTTGATTTCCAGTGGATGGGACCAATTTCATGATGGAAGATAGCACTCCAGGCCTGCAGGAAGTTAGATACACCACAGACTGTGGATATGACCATTGGGTTTCTGTCAGATATGCCAGGTTTCTTTACTGAAGGAGTCACTCTAGAAATGCTGCATACAAAGTAAAATATATGTTAATATTTGTGTTACAAGCTTCGTGTCTCGTAAACAGCAACAAGTGTTAATATGTAATGCCATTAACTTGGTGTTAAAAAGCTACTTGAATCCCGTAGAGGATTTGTATTTTTATAGAAGTGTGTTTTTACCTTTTTAATACTGATCAAAAATGGCTCAAACAGAAGGACTAGCTCTAATAGTAATGATTCGCCACTGTTAATAATGTCTGGTAAACAGGGGTTTTATGGTGGTGCTCCTGTGTTTTCCACTGATTAGAGGGGTTATGGTGGACTGAGAAATTGTGCAGCAACATACAAGCTAGAGTCCACTGAGGCTGACTATTTTATGAAAGGAACCACATTTGTAAATAAGATACATGAGTGTGAAAAAACATTTAAAAAGTATGAGGAACCCCCAGATAAGGTTCTTCACCCATTTGTGTGGAGAATCTTGAACTTTAAAAGGTTCTTCACACTCACACATCCTATTTACAACAATTGTTCTTCAAAGAGGAACAAAAATGGGTTCTATTAATTGCATGAAAAGAGTTCTTTCTAACACCCTAAAAACCCAAATAAATCTGTTGTTTTGTACTCCCCCTGTTGTACTCCCCCTGAAATACTGCATACATTTTTTTCGTTAGTGTGTGTCATCTGTTGTGTCAAATGTTACAACTGTTATATGTGTGCGCTGCACCACTTTGCCTTTTAAATTGCCCCTTGGGGACGACAGTACATTCATAAGAAGCTCCTAAAGTGTACTGAAAGTTGAAATTTTGTAAACTCATGAACTCTGAAAACTGTCACACAGCTGCCTCCTTGCGAAGGGCACTGGAGGACAGTCTCCGCCCAGACGTGGTTTTGCTTGTGCCTCAACAGATTAACAGAATGATGGAGTGAAAAACCCTGTTTATTATACATTAACGAATCCTGTCTTCAATTATTCATGAAGACATTTCCTGACTCGAGGACCTGCTCCGTTTTAAGGCGCGGCTGTGTTTTAAATAGCTCTGTAGAACAGAAAAAGCATGTGTCGTGAATTACATAACCAGTACAATGACATGAACACATAATGGGAGGCCATTTGACTGTGTTTCAGTTCCACTGAGAGTTGAAGTGCAGTGCTTGGAAACCTGAGCAGAACTTTCAAAGGCCTTCCGATGGCTTTTATCATTTCATCACTGGTGACGTCCTTGGAAAAAAAAAGAGAAAAATGGTGGGACACTAGGGATTTCCGTCTCTTTTAACAGAATCCACCACACTTTTCAGACGACTGCTTCATTATCAACATAAAGCTGATTTTAATTTAAACTGTCACCACAAAAACCAACATATGGTCTAGTCTGTAAGTCTGAAGCCAACTGCATCTATTTTTAGCTTCCTGCTTCTAATCCAAAAATAGTAATGAAAGCCTAATTAAAACCAATATATAGGGGGAAAACATGGGGTAAATGGAGCTCCATTTCTGGGCTGTAAGTCACTTCAGCACAGCTATATGGACAAAAATACTGGGACACACCTCTTAATTATTGAATTCAGGTGGCCCCTTACATCCAGTGAAGAGCAATCTTTTTAATGTTTCAGCATACCAAGACATTTCAGACAACACCATGCTTCCAACAATTTGGGGAATCTGTTATCCCTGCAAAGGAGGGACCAACTCCATATTAAAGTCTATTTATTTGAATGCAATGTCATTAAAGCCCCTGTTGGTGTAATGGTCAGGTGTCCCAATACTTTTGTCCATATAGTGTATTTCTCAGACTTTTTCCAGTAGTGACATAAAAAATCGATTAGAGGAAGACATCTTCAGAACATCCTGGGCTTCTTAAACATGTCCTTAGAAGGGGTTTAGGTCTCTACCTTTCTCCATAGAGAACACGATCTCTTCATCATGATCATGATTTATTTTATGGGCAAACCAATCTTTGTCTCATTTTGCTCTCAGTTGGAGATCAACAGTCAGAGCACCTCAGATTTAAAACCCAGTTCAAATCAAAGTTCCAATTACATTCAGCACACTCCAGCAGCTTATCGTTGTGATTTGAATGAGAATACACACCATCTTCTGGGAAGCCTTCCAAATAACTAGTTAGAAAAGACGGCCTCTTTTCACAGTTTTGGAAGCCTGCTGGGGCCCAAATGCAGTTTGCATGTGTAATTTTCCTACAGTGATGTTGTTTTGCCTCCTCACTGATGATGCTCACTGTTCCTGGTGGCAAAATTATGTGTCCTTTTCCAGGCACCAACACAAATACTAATATTTTGAGCACAATTCCCCAAAACCCTTCAGTCATAAAAAGTTTTTAAGCCATGAAAAAACCCTTTAGTTCCATAAAAAATTCTGTAAATGAGATGTGTGATTCTGTAAATGAGATGTGTGGAGAGCCCTTGAAGGGCATGAAGA
The DNA here is from genome assembly GCA_037974405.1 of Brachyalestes nurse. Taxonomy (NCBI): domain Eukaryota; kingdom Metazoa; phylum Chordata; class Actinopteri; order Characiformes; family Alestidae; genus Brachyalestes; species Brachyalestes nurse. Next base: position 18,919,800 of record JBBPCY010000082.1, on the reverse strand, counting down.
ATCATTACGTAGTAGAACGGTTCCAGTTTAGGTGTTCTTCCCAAAAACCTTAATTTATTATTTTAGCTTATATTATATTAAGAAAGAGTTTGTGATAGCAGAATCATTTTTCTGTTGAAAAACAATAACTAAATGGTTCTACAAAGACCCCTATATTTAAGATTGTACCTAAAAAAAAGCCTTTTGGTAAAACTTTGGGGCCTGATAACACGCACCTGATATCAGTAAATGAGTTAGGAAGATTTTTTCACTGAAAAAAACCCTCCTCGCTTCATCCATCACATGTCAATATCTCCACAGGGCACTGTTCATGAAAATAATTGTCTGTAAACAGAAGTCGACATTTCGTGAGAAGCTTTTTAGTGACCCCCTTGAAAGTGCTAATGGTGAATGTTATGCAACACACAGAGAAGTGTAAATAAAATAAAGGCTGTACACTTTAGTCATTAATATTTAATTAGATAAAAATTACTGAACCTTTAGCTGCCTTGAAAACTTTTTTGTCTCAGCAACCTCCCCATCACCGGCAACTGTTACACAAACACACACACACACACACACACACACACATGCATGGGCACACACCCGACACCCACTGATATAAACAGAACAGACTCGTGAGTTTTGAGGCCAGGGAGTTTGGGGAGAAAAAACAGGTCGCCCTGGATCCAAAGAGGAGACGACAAACTGAAAAGTGGGACACAAAAAAGTGGGAGAGAGAGCAAGAGAGAGAAAGAGAGAGAGAGAGTGAGCTAGAGAGCTGGGCGAGCAGTGGAGGAGTGGACAGGAAATATCACTGAAGAAGGACACGCAACAGGATGTAATGGATATTACAGACGAATGAATGGTGAAAGGATAGTGAGAAGAAAACAGAGAAGGACACAACAGAGAAAAGATGAAAATAGAAGAGAAAAAACAAGAGAACAAAAGAGTAAAGAAAGTAAAGGAAAGAAGAGGAGAGTAGACATGAGTTGAGCAAAGAAGAGAGAAGAGATGAAAGGAGTAAGACAAAAAAGAAAAGGTAAAAAGGGAAAGACAAAAGAGAAGAGAGAAAAAGAGAAAGTAGAAGAAATGAAAACAGAAAATAACAGTGGACAAAAAAGTAAAGAAAAGAGAAGGATAAGAGTAGAAATTAGATCATAGATGAGAAATGAAGAAAAAAGACCAGAGTAAAGAGAAAAGATGGGAGGGAGAATAAAAAAGACATGAAGAGAAGAGAAGAGGAGAGGAGAGGAAAGAAGAGAAGAGGAGAAGAGAGGAGAGGAGAGAAGAGGAGAAGAGAGGAGAGAGGAGAAGAGAAGACAATAGGATAGAAGAGGAGAGAAGAGACAAGGAGAGAAGAGGAGAAGAGAGGAGAGAAGAGAAGAGGAGAGAAGACAAGAGGATAGAAGAGAAGAGAAGAGACAAGGAGAGAAGAGGAGAGGAGATGGGAGGAGAGGAGTGAAGAGTTTTTTCTAGTCAGCTGAAGGAGTGCTGTCCGCTCTGTGTTTTTCTCCTGTGCCCGTAAGGCATCTCTGACTGTTTCATCAGGACTCACAGCAAACTCACTTAAAAGCTTGGTAACTGTAAATTATGCAACTGTTGCTGGCACAAACATCTTACTCCTTCCTTTCCCCTTCACACACACACACACACTCAGAGAGACAAAGACAGAGAGAGAGAGAGACAGAGAGAGAATAGCCTAAACCCATAGTCTTGAAAAGTGTTTCTTCAATGAAATAACAACACAAGCAGAAAAAAGTATATACCATAATCCATCTTGACTAAGAAGTATCAGAAAAAAAGCATGAGTACTGAGTACCCTGGAGAAACACAGTGAAACATTTCAGTACATACATCACCTACCAGCACAGCAGAACTGAAGGTTGAGAATAGTCCACCAACCAAAAATATCCAACCAACAGTGTGGTGTGGTCAGAAACTGATTATAGACGAAGGACCTAAGGGCCAATGCTGCAGCATCAGAAGAACTGTAATCATTAAATTTATATCTGCAAGGGGAACCAACAGATTAGAGTGGACACCTACACTACAAGTCAAAAGTTTGGACACACATTCTCATTCAACTATCTCCTTTGTTTTTATTTTGGCTACATTGTAGATTAATACTGAAAAAATATCATCTATTGCTCTGATGACAGCTTTGCACTCTTGGCATTTTTTCAATCACATTTATGAGGAATCGACCTGGAATGGTATTTAATTAACAGGAGTTCTTCGTCAAGAGTTCATTAGTGGAATTTCTTGCCTTCTTAATGTGTTTGGGACCATCAGTTGTGATGGTGGTTGGTGTACAGTTAGTGATCCTATTCCACTACGATTCTACGTTATGGCAAGAACCACTTAACTAAAAAAAAGACGACAGTCCATCATTTGTTTAACTCTTTTTTGTTTACTGCATAATTCCATGTGTTCCCTCATCATTTTGTTTGTTTTAGAAAATAATAAAACAAAGAAAAACATTGAATGAGAAGGTGTGCTCAAACTTTTGACTGGTAGTGTATATTGCACAATTACACAATTACAATTACATAGTCTTTATTATGGAGTTGGTCCCCCACTTCGCAGCTGTAATAGCTTCCACTCTTCTTGGAAGACTTTCCACAAGATTTTGGAGTGTTTCTGTGGGAATTTGTGCCCATTCATTCTATAGAGCATGTATGATGTCAGGCACTGAGAAGGTCTGGCTCCCAAGAAGTGTAATGATGTTTGCCCTAGCCAAAGATTTTTTATTACATCACAATGTAGCGTAACCAATACGTAATCTCAAAAGTGCTGGATGGGGTTGAAGTCAGGGCTCTGCGCGGCATGTCAAGTTCTTCCACACTAAACTCATCCATGTCTTTATCGAGCTTGCTTTGTGCACTAGGCAGGGCTGGACTGGGCTTTTTGAGCCTAGACCGGCCCACCAGGCACAATGTCTTGGTATGCTGAAACATTAAGATCGCCCTTCACTGGAAGTAAGTGGCCACCTGAATTCAATAATTAAGAGGGTTGCAGTGGCCACCTGAATTCAATAATTAAGAGGGTTGTCCCAATACTTCTGTCCATATTGTGTACATTGAGTGCCGTGAACACTAAACAGCAGCGTTCAATTGTCCTTCTTGTACCCCGACAAGCCCTGCCTTCCTGCGCCGTGATTGGTTAATAGCACATACAACTATGAACGGCGGCCTGTCTGAGACGATAGACGAGTAGCCAATCGTAGCGCGGGGGTGTGGCTGTCCTGAATACGGGTGGATGGGGCACCCGTTTTGAGGAGGACCCCTGGCGCGGAAAACGCACAAAATGCAAGAAGGCGCAGCGATGCTGTTGCTCAAGGAGCGCGTATAGAGGAGCGCTGAAGTAGGTCACACACACACACACACACACACACACACACACACTCATAATCTCTCGTTCACACACATACACACGTATGCAGGCGCACTAGACGCGAGGCTTAAAGCGCAGCAGCATCGGTCGCAGAAACGAAGGAGCGCAGGAAAACAAAAACAGTAAACAGCGCACAGTGGAGAGGGAGCTGAGGGTAGAGGAGGAGGGAAGAAGCTGCTGAGCTATATATTTCGTTCAGGAATGTTTTCACGCGTCTCCATGGCTCGACAGCGGCAGCGTGGTTCGGACCGGTTCGGTACCGGGCTGAAGTTTCGCTGAGCACCACAGCAGAGCCCCCGAGGAGACCCGGAGGTCCGGATGCAGGAGCATGGTGGAGAGAGGCAGGGCACCAGCAGGTAACTTCAGCCCTCCGGCTCTCTCCAGACACCAGCACCGCTCACCACTCACGCACACACCAGAACCATGTCTGTACTGGAGGTGAACCTAAAAAACAACAGCATCACTTGTTTTTTACAGAATCCGGTTTAAGTTTTCGGGTTGAATATAAACAGAAACTTGTGATTACAGAAACAGAAACAGTGACGTGATGTTTTTCTGTGGGCTTTGGTACATCTTGTGCATCCAAGGCAGCTGAGGCTGAAAGAAAGCTGGCCATCTGAGGTGATTTCACATATATAACACTGTAAAGGGGATGGGGAATTTATAAGGGGGTTGCACCCTCAAGCCTTGACTTTACTATTATTGTTTATGTCTTACTGTTAGTCTTTTAATTTTAGTTTGGCTCAGTTATATATGAACACAGTTTTAAAACCAGACACCTGTGAGGCAGACAGTGTCCCTAAAGAGCACGAGTAAGGAACATTGAGAGGGACAGAGGCTCAGAAGAGAAATAGCCTGTCTCTCTCTGGGCTGCCCTGGGCGTGCTGTAGGAAGTTTTCTGAAGAGAGATTTCTGGAGGCTCTGGGATCATCAGACCATAGATCCCAGTGAGGTCAGTCAGGGAGGACGTTATGGATATAATTTCTGAATTACAGTTGCCTCTGCACAGCTGGGTTTTCCTTGTACTTATTAGTTTTATACCAGCGTGGGGTTCCATAGCAGTAAAGCACGAGAGTGGAGGAAAGAGAGCAATAATTAAGGATTTGTTGTTCTCATGATAAAGGAGGAAAAACAGGAATGATATCCTGATTTTTTTTATTGTTTTCATACCAGTTTCTATATTTTTTCTACATTTTCTACATATTATTTGTAATTGGGCTTTACTGTCACCCGTGTCCCCTGAGTGTGGAATGGTGTTGTATTAATGTCAGTATGTGTGTTTGTTTTTGTAGGTATTCTGTCATTTTCTGAGCTGTGATAGTTTGAAATGTATTATTTGAAGTGAACATGCATGAAATCAGTTTGCAGTGGAAGCCCATGGTAAATTTCCCCAAGGGGATACTAAAGGACTTTTAGTTCATTTAAGTTCTGTTCTTTTGTGCGGCTTCAGTTTGGTACAATAGTATTTAAACTGTAATACAGACTATGTTCACTGGTGAATCCCCAAAATGGGTTTTGTATAGACCGGGGTCATTTAAATGAAATGCCTACACCTTCTTTATTGTCAGCATTAAATGAGACTTCTAAGTAGGACATGTCCACTGCAGTGCTGTGTCCCAGGTAAGGACAAAGCTAATCCTGGGCCAGCAGCCCACAGTCCGTTCACGCTAACTGAGATAGAAAAGAAGAAGCAGTCTTACTCTTTAGAGCCCCCATTCTTTAAAACTTCTGTTTTGGCAGCTGTTTTATTTATGAGAGCTCCACCTGAGAAAGCTGAGTAATCTGGACTTGAGAGAAACGGAAGAACAAAGCAAGAGAAGAAAGCCACGCGGCACAAGTTTTTATAGTGTGTGTGTTCGTGAGCATTTTTACATGTTTAGTTCAGGGGTCGACTGCGTCTATTAGAGATAGGCCTTCAGTGTGGGCCACAAATATCAAAGAACTTTTAATTTGTGTTATCGCCACTGTGGGATTCCAGTAGTTTGTTAGTGGTAAGATAAAGGGATTCATCTGAAACTTTAAACAGACCAATAGACATATATTATATATAGATCTTCTAGAGTTATATACAATATATAGAGAGTCCTGGCATAGAGTTGTTGCCGTTTACCAGAAAACCACTGGTGAGGCAGCCACTCACATTCACAGTCAACATACCCAGGATTGATATTGTTTTGTCTCATTCATTTCAATTTTGTTGAAAATATAACCAGTGGGAGAGCTATAAACTATTCAGCCTAGAAATGGTAGTATAAAAAGATATATTAGTTATTCGGCATTTTAATGTTCATTTTAACTGTTTTATGATGCAACCCAGGCTGTACAACGTCACACCACACTTGAATTGGATTTCAGCAGAGGAAAATTCAATGCTTCTGCAAGCCTCTATATGACGTCAACATGTCTTTTATTGTGTGAAGTAAAATCAGAGGAGAAGGAAAGGAATGCTGTTTGGATGTTTATTAGCACACGTCGGTAGTCACTTGCCTCTTTTGCGTGAAATTATAATCTTTAACAATAATCTAATCATAAAACACAAAACATAATTCCGCAGTTACTTATTTAAAAAATAGTTGAATGTCGGTACCAGTCCATTTTCATATGTTTTGACTTACTTTTCAAAACTATTTTATCTTTTGTGGTCGGACCTCTGGTGGAAAATGGTGCTATATCCTCTACTGTTATTCCACATAAAATCAGAAAATTGCTAAGTATATATATAAGAAAATGAAAAAACTTATGTTCATCCATTTGCCATTATACTGTGGCTTGAATTGTTTTGTACTGGTAACAGCGTCTACTAAACAAATACAGTACTAAATAAATAAATAAGAAAATTCAAATTTAAGTCAGAGATTTTTTCTAGACATACTGAGGAAAAAGTTTCCATAAAAATGTGGAGAGGTGTACAGTAATCTCAGACTTACAGTAATTTCAGAATCTAAGTTGTAATGCACTGTAATATGATGTTGACTAGCTAATCATGATCCCGATGTAGCAACGGAGCTATTTTGATGCAGTAGCTAGCTAGAATGTTCAGGCTGTATGGTACACATTTTAAATACCCTGTAGTTTTACTATTTGTCATTCAAATTTTAAACCAGTCTCTAAGCCAAGAACATCCATTTTAAGCAGGTAATCAAATAAAGTAGGGCAATAGTGACTCTTTTATTACATTTATTTCTTTATGAAATAGGCAAGTGTTTTGGCTTGCAGCTGCAGTTGTCTTGTTCCACATGCCTGTGTGTGTGTATAAGTAGAGCGTGGGCGCATCTGGTTGTTATTTCATTACATGTCATTTAACTGACCTGTACAGTGAGAGAGTTTGAGTGAGCCACCCCTCCCCCATCAGGCTCCTTCCTGGAGCAGAGGCAGCAGGAGAAGCGAGAGGAAGGAGAGCAGCACAACAAACAGGGTGCCTGTGGACATGGGCTAGGACTGAGGGAGTGTTTATGGTACCTGTACTACCTACACCAGGAAACACCAGCATAGATATGTAACATGTGCACTCACCAGCCACTTTATCAGGAACCCGGTCTGAATAGAACCTTCATTTGTTCCTTTTTTTGTTGTATTTTTCCTGATTTTCTGCCCAATTTAATTGTCTCCAATCACACTGCATGGGCTAGAACTCTTTAATTACCTAATGCTCCCAACACTGGGAGGTACCCTGTGAAAGATACTGAGAGATACCACCTTCAGGTGATGTGAATCCACCCACTGCATCTTTTCAAACTGCCACAGTGTAACACACTCGGAGGAGAACGCTAATCAGCTAACAGATGCTCGTGCTGGCTAGCATTGCCCTTAACCCTTTTACAAGAACAGGAAACAGGTTCTATTCTGGTTTGGGGAATCAATTTTGAACCGTTCAGAGCATTTTGAACTAAGCAAATTGGTTTGGAACCTGAAATGTTGGAAGCAAAAGATGATTTCAGTGCAAACCGTGATGAAATCAGTGGCCATGTCATTTTACAGTTTGGAGAGGGGGGAGAAAACAACAGTGAAGATCGCAATTGAAAAGGATAAATCTTAAGAAGCATAGAAAGGCATTTGATTAGATCATCTTTCTGCCGCTCTTTACTTTTGTTGTGCACTGTGCAACATCCTCCACTGATGATGCATCCTTGATTGTTCACTAGATGGCTCAGAAGGTTCAGAGAATCCTGAACAGAACAGGTGTAAGAACCTGTTCTCTGTTGGTTGGAAAAGGTACCACAGAGAATGAAGCTAGTTGTGCTCTCTTGGACTCCTGGCTACAGATGGCCAGAGGCGGACAAAGTACCTAACTTCAGTACTTAAGTGAAAGTACAGATACCACTAGTCAAATGTTACTCCAATACAAGTGAAAGTCA
>JBBPCY010000082.1:18890200-18904458 GCA_037974405.1 Brachyalestes nurse | reverse complement strand
TCATTTTTGGACCTGCCGAGCGAACGACGCCTGGTTAGCAGCCGCTAACACCGAGGTGAGCAGGCAACAAAACTCACATGTGTAAATTTAGTTCCGCTTTACTTTAATCGTGTATTCTCCGTACGACATCATGTACTGAAATGTGACCCATGTACCTTGACGGTTCGGTACCAATACATGTACCTTACAGTCCTACTAGCTAGTGAGGTAATTGGTGTGATTTAAGGTGGTCTTGACCTGAGCCCATAGTAACATTTTATCACTCAAACTAATGCATGACGTAAGGTGCACTATGATTGTGTGATTACAGAGCAATGCAACATTTATCTGTAGAAGGTAAAAACTACAGTAAAATGAATAAAATGCAGACAAATGTAGCCCAGCATTGATGAAACATTCTACTCCCAATAAATGTGTATCAGTTTGAATGATCATCTAAGAATTGATCTGATACTGATCATTTTTTTGTAAATCGTTATTCCCATTCCATCTTTCCTACTTTAAACATCCATTAAACATTTTCACGTCTCATTTACATCCAAGTGTTTACTAAATGTGTTTTCAAAATCTCCTGCAAACATGCTGAAGTGTTTAATTGTTCAGAAATGGCTTTTTTTTAGATTAAAATATTTTTAATCTAGATGTGGAAAAGACATCAAAATTCGTCTTGATTGTATCTAGGTAGATACGGGCATGCTAGCTCTTCTGTTTATTAGATATTATTTGGGGCTGAAAAGAAAGTACTGCTTATAATTTCTCACTGTAATTAGAGTATGACATTGGGATCAATCTATTACCATTTGGGTGAGAGACCAAATCTGTGAGAGAAAAAAGCCTTCTGGAAGTCCTGTATATGTCCCTGACTGTGAATATGAGTAGCAGGATAACCAGGTCTCAGTCAGTTACTGATGGAAATCAGCTGTGATGACTCTATTGAAGGGGTTGATATTGAAATGGATTAATAAGCTGCTACCAAAAAAAACTGTTATTACGTATTACTAGAAATCACATAAGGGCACTAACAGGAATTGAACATTGCTGTAAAGGTTATTTTTAATAGAGTCTTGACATTTATGGCCTGAGCTGAAGGCCGAGCTCTAATAAGCACCCTGAAGTGGTTCACAAAAAACAGTGTTGTACGTTTTACAAGCTATTAATTCATTAGAGTGTTTGAAATTTTTCATTTTACATAAGAATTGTATTTGCAGTTGTTTTTTGGAATGCAGTGCAGGGCAACGACCTACTACTGGAGGAAATATACATTTTGGACCCATAGAGGACTAATGAACCCATATTCTAGAAACTTTGCTGAGGATTTACTGATTTAACCGTTAGAAGTTGAAAGTCACTGTTTTGCTTTGCTATGGCTATTAAATGTAATTCTATGATTAAATATTTAATTGCTTTCTTTTGCCTTAAATGTCAAGCAATGGCAAAAAAATGGCAAAAATGTAAAAGGTGTTTTTATTTATTTAGCTAACTTATTTAGCTATTCAGATTAAAATAAATGATCTTCTGCTTATGGACACAAATGCAATGCCAAATGAAAGTTGAAATTCTTGTTTCAATGAGCCCTGAGTGAGTTAAAACATGCTTTTATTATCACGAATTATTAACAAAGGTTTGGGACTTCTATGGGTCAATTGTAGGTCTAGTATGATAAGCTAAATTGTTAGTATGACCATTATTGTTATGAATGAACTGGCTCGGTATAGTTGCATCTGATTGATTGTCCTAACACACAGCAGTGGTACTGAAGTTAGAACACTACTGTGTTTTAATGTTTTATTGTAATGACTAAGAATGCCTGTGTTTGACAGTGCTTTTTTAAGCAGGAACGTTTTCAACTGCTTGGACAATTGTTTTAATATTTCAAGCAATGTTGTGAACATGTCCCTAGTGCCCCTTGCATAATGGCATCTAAGATTAGCACATAGCTAATTAATATTTTGGTGATGCTGATAGTTGCCAGGCCTTGGCGCTCCAGAGCTTTTTTGTTTTCTCTACCAAAACCTGGACTGGCGGTTGAAGATTTTCCAGATGGAGGCTTTAAGCAGCACCACTCAGTTTTGCTTCATCCCAAAAACGTTCCTCTTCCTAAACTGCAAAAGGCTCAAGTCTTTCCTCGTTTTCTTTTACCCCAACCCCCCCCTTCTCCTCGTCCCTGTTTTTGGTGTATTCACCCAACCCTCCTCCTCTCTCTTCCCAAATAATCTGCAGTCGGCACATGATCAGGGTTTTTCACTGCAACAGAAAGCACCCCTCCTCCTGTGATGATAACAACACAACAATTTGCCGCGTGGCCTATATTTCTGACTGCAGTAATTGCGAGCTTTTGTCTCCCATTGGAAAAGCTCGGTCTCCGAGCGGCTTCGTTGAAATTCTGCCAGCCTGCTTTGATGTATGAAATATACGTTTTCTTCTAATGACATGAGGGTGCATCCTGAAATTACTCCCATATATCATGGAAGAAAATCCAAGAAAAAGAATTTCCTCTTGCAGGCAATGTTTTGAGTTGCCCATATTTAACCTGCACTAAGAGGCCGGAGTAGTTCTTTGGAGCAGTGGTATACAGCAGGGGTGTGGAACTCCAGTCCTGGAGGGTCGTGGTCCAGCAGGTTTTGGTGATTTCCCTGCTCAGAAACACCTGGTTCACCTCACCAGCTATTGTCAGGTTTAGTGAACGTGTTTGAGGAGGAGAACCATCAAACAGTGCTGGACACCGGCCCCCCAGGACCAGAGTTTGACACCCCTGATACAGAGGAACCATATTTGGTTCACTAACGAACCTTTCGAAAGAGTTTCTTTAGGGAAGGTTTCATGAAGGCAGTTTTAATAGAGTGGTTTCAAGGAGCTTTTTAAAGAACTGCAGTATCATTTTTGGAACCGATAGTGGTTTTTTATAGCTTTGCTCCAAGGAACTGCTAGACACACCTTTACTTTTAACCCTGAGAAGAGAGTGTAATAGTAAAAGCTGATTTCAACAAATATAAATGGTGTAAAACACCATTTAAGATTGTTTTAGACCTAAAATAACAGATTTCTTTATAGACATTTGCATGTGACACCATTTTTAAAACTCTAGTAGTGTTTCTTACTATTACATCTTTTTACATTCCAATAACTTTGGTTGTGCGTGACACAGGAACACTAAACGAAGTTCAGCATGACGTCTGACATCTGGAGCATCACCGCAAAACGGAGGAACTTCCATATAAAGAGTTGTTTGGCCGCATGATGACAATTAGCCATTTGTTGCTTTTCAGGTATGGGTCCGTGCCAGTCGTGTTCTAAGAATTAACTTTTCAACTGTTGCCACTGAAACTCTTTTTGCAACGTGGTCTCGTATTTTTATCGCTCAGTTCACAGCCTCTCCAGTGAGGCAGCAGCTTGTAACTAACCTCTTCCTATAACGCACAGACTTGACCAGAGATCTCTGTGCTCTCTGGACCTGTCCCTGTGAGTGGAGAAATGTCTTAGTTTAGATTTTCCCACTTTAGTGTGAGTGACTGAGGTCTTCAAAGATCCACTCGAGTCTGTGTCCTGCTGATAGAGCGATAGGCCACTCAGATGAAAGCTGCTCTGAAAGGAAGGTGTTTGGAATCGAAGTGCAGCCACAACTGCTGATTACATAGACGTGAGCGTCTGAGGGTTTAGCAAGAACATCAACCCCAGGGACTTAGACCTGGACTTGTTTCTAGATCTCAAAGGCTGTTTGACAGCAACCTTTCCGCTCTGATTCATATACGGATGTGTTTCAGTACAACAGGGCAAGTGATAACGTCTTACATGAAATATCTCATGTTCACTGTGAGCTTGTTGTAAGGATATTATGAGTGAATAATGTATAGCTTTTTTCTTTAACTTTGTAAATATAATATTTTGATATATTGCTCTATTTTTTTCTATATTTTGTTATATGTGCATTTTGGATCTACAGCTAAACTTGCTTGTATATTGTAGTAATCGTGAGTCACCTCAGCTTGTTTACTTTTCTCTTGGAACGCATTATCTCATTGAAAAGGACGGGCTTAGGGACCTTCTTCTCCAAACAAAAGCCCACAAACCAGAATATTTGTCATTTATATTTTTTCTTTATTTCTTGTGTTCCACATAAAAACCCATAGCCTGTGTTTTTATTTGTTATTTGGCTTCTAGACAAGTGACCACAGTTCTCATCCTTAGGCCATAACTATGGTGCAGAAAGGTGTATTTATAGTCCCGATAGGAAGCAGGGAGGGGAGATTGATTTAAAGGGTGTGCGGGGGGGAGGGAAAAATCATTGTTGTATGCACAAAGACAAGAGACTGTAATGGACATTGACAGAATAGTTCAAATAGCTGAAAGACGGATCCGCGTGCTTCTGGGGAAGGAAGACCCAGGTATGTTAAGATGTTATGTTTAGAAGGTGAATTCTAAAAGTGACTGCAGCGACTATAATGAGTATTTTATTATGGAACACTTAGATGGTGGAAAAATGTGACAAATCAACTGGTGTGAATCTAACACTGTGTATGAAGTTCATAATTTGCTTGTGTACCAAAAAACATGCTGAAGTTCTAACCTTACATGGCCTTCAACAAAGAAAAAGTTAACCTTGAACACACACTGAAACTATAAATCACTAGAAAAGTTCCCTTTAACCTCTTTTTTGTGTGAAAATTGTATTAGCTTCCAGTCCTCACTCGTATGTGCATTTTTGTCCATGTAATTACTAAATAATAAGCTTTGATGTAATTAACATGAGAGTTTAAGGTTATAAGACAATCCAGTAGGATATAAACTTTTTTCTTTACACTAATCTGTAAGTGAGCTTACTGCTCTGTATCTACAGAACTTGGTCTTTTAATAAGATCTGAATTGTGAAAAATGAGGTGTATGTTTTTGCACAATCAAAATCCATACTGCCCTACGATTCTCCTGTAATTATATTACTGAACATCCTATCACTGATCAGTCAATATATTAAACTGAATGCTACTGTAAATCAATTCCAGCCATTTAACATTACCGAGTCAATGGTAGGGATTTGAGTGTAATTTGAGTGTATGTCATATAAGTAGGACCTTTGTATTTATGAGAATATCAAATTGAAACAAATATATGGCCTGCTTGCTAATAATGGTTTGTCAGTGGTTCTTGGCTGGAACATGTGATTCAAGGAAAACCCTTCTACTGGAATCCTTTATGTTATGTGGAGGTTCTTTAAACTCTTAAAAGGTTCTTCCCACTTTACAATGATGGTCTTAAAGAAGCATCCGCTGAAAGGTTCTGTAGGGAACGAGAAGTGTTTTATCTGAAAAGAGCCCCTTTTCGGAACTTTTTATTTAACCCATAAAATACGAGGGGCACACATCCATGCAACAAATTGCCATCAGATGCCAAGACAACTTCTTAAACTGAATTTCCCCCAGTTTGTGTTGAAGCTCAAGGTATTAGACAGCATGCTGAACTTTGTTTGATGTTCCTGTGTCACCTAATTATTGTAATTGAAAATTATAATAATAACCGCTGCTGGGGTTTAAAAAATGCGGTCACACGCGAATACCCTTTAAAGTTTTTTTTTTTCAATCTTAGAATTAAGCCGTAAACAACAGAAGATCTTTGATTCTTTGAAATTTCAGGATAGTGGGCGTGGGAAACCCATCGAGGGAGGGGTCCAGAGAGTGGCTGAGCTGAAGAGCAGCAAACAGCGAGAATGTTTGTTGAAAATACCATTTATATTTATTGAAATCAGATTTTACTGATACACTCTGAGTTTTAAGGGTAAAAAGTAAAGGTGTCATGAGAAGTTAATTGAAGCAATGCCACCAAAGAACCACTTTTGGTTCCAAAATTGGTACTGCGGTTCTGTAAAAAGCTTCTGGAATCCACTCTATTGAAAATTTCTTTATGGAACCAAACATGGTTCCCTAAAGAAACTGTTGAAAGGTTCTTTAGTTCCTCTATGCCATTGCCTTAAAGAACCATTCTGGCCTCTTAGTGCAGGTTTAATATGGGCTACTAAAGGTTCTAAGGGTTGAGTAGGGGTTTCCTGGCCAAAGAACTAAGCAAATTTTTTGGCACAACCATGTTTGGAAAGGACCTGCCTCACAAACTCCTGATCAAACCTGAGACCCCCGTTCTACTCATCACTCCCCACCTCTTGCTCTCATGCACCTACTTACGGCAGCAGTCTGACCTCATCCCTCCCTGTGGAGAAAGATAAGCTAGACGTCAGACTCAAGCCCCTCGTCTGCAGCGGCCCTGTTTGAAGTGTGCATGTATGTGACCCTGTGTGTGTCACAAAGGTGTCCGAGAAATCCATAGCTCTACCTGTCAGACAGGAGGGGAGAATCGATGTAAAAATATCTTCAGCAGCTGATTCAGAACCAGCACCATTTAACTTAGAAAGCTAAAATAAGCAGCTGAGCTACCATAACGAATGAAATAATGAAACAAATCAAATTAAAAGGCCCATATCCTCCATTATTATCATCTTTACTTCTTCATCCATTAATCGATTTTTTTGTATTTAAGAAAATTATTTTACTATTTCTAGCCTCTGTTTAAAACTGGGTTATAGTTTTATACTGTTATATATATGGTTAAGTTATATATATATGTAAGTTATTTATATATATATATATATATACTGTTATATGTAAATTCCCTTTATTTGGATTGTTTACCCTGTTAATGATCCTTAAAACTTTATTGTGAGTGGGCGGAGCTAAATGGCTGTAGGCTGAATAGGCAGATATATTAATATGCATTGGCTTTTTTAATTGGATTATGAAAACAGTGAATTCGAAATGGGCTGTTATTTTGCAGCGAAATTTGCATATTTGCATATAAATGATTTTCTATGCAAACCGTATATGTGAACAGAATGTAAAACATAGATTATTGTTACGTTAATCTAATATTAGAAGTTAGTTCATTCATTTTAAGGCAGTCCCGATTTTTGGCACACAAATGGCACACATAAAACTTTGACCACTTTTAACGACGGACGACAAAGCAGCATGGATCTTCCTCCCCTTTCTAAGAGGTTCTAAATGTGTGGCTGCTGAGACGGTGTCAGGAGATAAAGGAGCTGATGTAATGTCTTCGTCTCACTCTGCTCTCTGCCACATGGAGAACATCTTGGGTTTTCGGGTGAACAGCAGGTGTCGGAACAAAATGTTTCATCAGATCTTTTTTTTTTTTAAACAGTGTGCTTAGTTAATAAAAGCACAACTTAACATCATAATGAATCTAAATATAAGTGCAGTGAACTTATTACTGTGTCAGGTAGAATAACACAGTAGAGAAGAACACAGTTTAATTTTAGTTCCTGACCTCACATCCTTAAAAATGGCAACAACAAAAATCTTCATTTTAAAGTTCCAAGACTTTTAGGACTGTGGGCCATTGTTTGTTATAAAATGTAAAAAGGTACATTGTGTGAACATTTCATGGCGTTTGGACTGATAAAAAAGGGCTGTCGCGAGTAATTGCATTCATTTTATTATAAGTGTCTTCATGGTTATTCTTCTTTAGATTTGGTCCCGTCTGCAGTGATGAGTCAGCAGGTTTTAATATATATATATATATATATTTATTTATAATACTGGTGCCGTTTGTGAACAAAAAGGTGATTTTGTGGTAGATCTTCTCAAAATCCTCCTCAAAAGCACACATGTCTGTGTAATCCACTCTCGCCAAAATCCTATTCAGAAAGGATCCAATGGGATTTGGAGCTGCTGGCTTTGTTAAATTAGCGTGTGTGAAGAAATTTAGCGATGAAATGCTGATTTTTACGTTGTGCAATTCTTCTGAGACTGCACACAGGCAGTTGCTGGAAGTGTAGCACCACTGTGTAGCTGCGTGAGAGCATTTGTGTGTTTATTTGTTGCGTCCTAATCCTCTAACAGCACCTGGTTTGCTCACTCAAGCCCATGGTATTCTGTCAGTTTTGCGTTATGCGTAATCCTCACATAAGCTTTTTTTTTTTCCCTCGGACTTGATCGTACCCATCCCTCAGCCTTATTTGGTGCCGTTTTTTTTCCATCTGCACAATCAGTCGGAATATCTGATTGTATTGGATTGTATCGGATTGCGAGGGGGGCAACCTTTTTGTCCCTGTCGCCGGTTGTTCCAGGGTGCCGATTGATGCCTTACGTCATAACAGATCAGGGATTCGACCGGCTCATGCTGTGAGATTTTATGATTTAAGCACATGAGTCTAAAAGGATAACGTTATTATTATTATTTTTTTCTTGCTCTTATCACGAGTTAGTCAAGAGGTAAAATGAGGTGACAGCGCAATAAACTGTTTTTCCCAGCTGAGGTACGCCTGATGGAGAGCTATCTAGGCTATGTCAAGTGTGCACTGTGAAGAGCTGCACAGTACGGGGATTCTCAGCATAATTGCTGCTTCTCAGATGGCTATAGTGAGCATTTAACAAAGGCTTCACACAGAGCTCTGATACTTGAATCATATTCTGCATTCATTTTTTTCCCTCCAAATCGCACACGAAGCGATTTGTAGCAGCGATTTAAGTGTGTTAAGAACCGCACAGCGACCGCTGGATACGGCGGAAGGTGGAATGGTCCAGAACCACATGGGACGCTTCTTTGCTATTTACAGTTAGTGTAACATGTCTTGAGGACATTGGACACACACAAGTGAAGGTCGCTGATGCTGAAAATAGCGCACGCGTCCCTCAGGTAGCTACAGCCAGTCCGAGATGAACTACTGGTATAGTCCTGCACTGCTGACAAAAGATAATGAAAACAGGCCCTGTCTTCCTCGCTTTGAAACACAAAGGAAGATCCAGAAAAGGTGTTCTTTTGACAAAATATGATAAGGGATATTCTATATTAGCTCCTAGGTCAAATGAGCGATATTCACTGATTTGGTTTTGATCCATCAGTTACAAATGAAGGAACTAAATTGAAATCACAATCCAGGAAAATATTATAGATAATTATTCATTGTTAATTAACAACCATGCATACTTAAAACTGGTCCATTTTTGAGTATGGTGCTGTTAGAAAGTGTTGTCTCAGAATTCAAAGCAAAAGGGGAAAGAGTTGGAATACTCATGGCTAGGAAATGTAAGTAAAATAAAACGGTGTTTAGAAAATACATGTGAATAAACAAATAAAAACAACAATTTGTCCTGTAAAATAAATGTGCTTTTCCGATTTTTAAAATGTCTTTATTGTCTTTACCAATCATTGCTATTCAGTAATGCACTGTGTGTTCAAAACTTTGTAGATCTACTCATTTAGCATTGTTTCTAAAATCTATTAAGCTTTTGACTCCTCTTTGCAACAGACTCTACTCTTATGAGAAAGCTTTACAGTAGATGTGGAAGATTGCTGTTTGCATTTGATTGCATTCAGAAATGAGAACATTAGTGAGGTCAGGCACTGATGCTGGATGAACGGTTCTGGATCTTCAGTACTGCAGCTCACTAACTCAGTTCCACATTCTCCACAGTCCGGCGCTGGGGGCTTTATAGGCCTCTAGCCAAGGGTGCAGAATTGGGTAGTGAACTGTTACTTCCTGAACTACTGTGACTACTGAACTGTTACTTCCTATGATTTTAAACAAAACATTCAAATAAACCCTTTGATTTCTGTCAGTGTTTGGAACACAGACTGTTAACAGTTCTGTTTCTCTTCTGCGAGTCCCGCCTTCCTAACCCAGTATCATTATAGGATTGGCTGTGCTGTTTATTCCTGATGTGTGATTGGCTGAAGCTGTTTTTGGCTGTATCAGAGCTCAGTGCAGTATTTCTGTGGATGAAGATTTATACTAACAATACTGTGCTCAAAAATATGGAACACATCATGTTGCACAGTATACCAATACTCAGAAAGTACCACGATACCCCGTCCTTGTATTTATTATGTGGAAATAGTTAACAGTGTGTTTTTATATTGAGATGGAAATACAGTTTTCGAGATCATTGGACTGAAAAGGCACCAGTGCCTTCCTTAAAATGTGAACTTCAAGGTTCCAGTCAGGTGACAAATGAAAATAAAGAATTTCTCGTGTTCTGTGGTTACAGTACTTTGTTATTGTTTATGTAGATGACAGTACCGGCCTGTATGTTTCCCCCATATGTACATTGTACATGTACTTTGATGTTAATGTATGAAAGATGTTAGTGGTTGTGCTATGGCTGGAGTGAAGTTACTACTTTTATGTCTTCATCAATGTGAAAATCAAACCTCCTCTGACTAGAGAACTAGAGAATAGTTAATAATAACCAAAAATAAGTATATGACAGTTTCAGTTCAAGTTATAGCAAAGTCACTTCATCTCTTTCTGTTAGAAGTCTGGCACTATGTTAATATTTTCTATACTTTTATTTTTGTGAACATTTTATACCTTAACATAGTCAGACCCAACAGAAGATGTCTAACCAAGGTTCTACTTCTAATTTTTATTCTATTATTTGTCTCTTTTAGTTATCCACCCATCTATCTGTCGGTCTGTCCATAAGTCCGGTCATTTGAGTGTATCTCTTTTCCCTTTGACAGCAAACCCCACCGGTCCCAAGAGTCGCCTCCACTGGCCCCAAAACTAAGTGCTCAGGAAAACTTGATCTTATGCGACAGTCGCAAGCCGGGCATTTAGGAGCCAAATACCTGTTGCCAGATTCAAAGGACCTCTAGGTGACCTCCCTGAGGCTGTCCCTCATGCTGGCAAATGGGAAAAAAATCAGAAGCAAACCCATCATAGGAACGTCTAGGCCTTACTCGTTTTTTGATTGTAATGTTTGTGTCTCTTCAAAAGCAAATATGGACAATTTAGTTCTTTTTTGGCTGTAATTTACACACTCACTCATGCACCTCTTTCAAACTGTGTGCGATGTTGGATGCTGGATTGAGTGGGCAGAGCTCTGGACGATGTTCAGATGTGCAGATCAATGTCTGTTGGCCACAGGCCGGCCAGCATCCTGCCTCAGCAGACCAGTAATAGAATAAGCATCGACAGTCAGGCTGCATCCCTGGCACCGAGCCAGAGAGAACTGTATTAGTGATGGAGCGCGAGAAGGAGGGGGGCGAGAGAGGGAGAGAACAAGAAAATGATTCGATTACCCTCATGGCTAGTCAGGTTGAAGCGCTGTGACTACAGGTTCAGCCTGAAAGGTGTGCTTCTATATTAATCACACTTTTGTGCGAGCTTTATGTTAGTGTCTGTTGGCCTAGTCCTCAAAAGGCCGACATTTCTCCACTGTTTGATTAAGGCATTAGCAGGCTTTGCTTTTCTCATTGCTCGCAGTTGACCTCTCTGCGTTTTTGCTATCAAATGTGTACAGAACGTCCTCAAAATTCACATTCAGCCGAATACAATATTGTAGAGCGTTCAGTTTTGCTCCTTTTCTTTTTGTACTCAACCTGAGCCAACATCCATTTGCCATTCTTAAAGGGCCCCATATCCCACAGTTTATTTTCCCTCTGATGGCTATTATGTCTGTTGATGTACCATGAACATAGTATTTTTTTTCCCATTAGAATAAAGAGAGCACACTGTTTTTTGTTACTGTGCCTTTAAGACTGATATGTGTAAATGCTCTATTGGGTTTGTCTGTCATGCACCGTGCCTCATTCAAAAGCAGTCCTGACTGAAACACTCCTTATAGCTTCACTGTGAAAGTGTGGAAATAAACTGCTGTAGGCTGAATGGAGAGATTTACATTACATTTACATTTATGAGACACTTTTATATAGGGGCTTATTCAGGAACCCAGTGGTGGTGTGCTGAATGTAGGATTCAAACCCATGACCTCTTGGTCCAGAGGCAAGTATTCTACCCACTAGGCTCCACCACCAATTTAAATTCATTGGTTACTGAAACAATAGTTTAGTTTTCATATATGGACTGCATGCACTGAGAAACAATTGATAATAGTGTTCAGTTTACAGTGTAAGCATCAATCTCTTATTTTAAAAATATGATGAAATTTCATTTTTCTGTTATGTGAGTTCTTTATTTTACGCTTTATCCACAGTAATACTGTGATGCATTACGGGTAGCAGTGAAGCTGTACACCTTAACTACGTACTGTAGAATGTACCAGAGCTATAAAATGATGCATTTGTGGGTAGAGGCTGATGCTGCATGTCATTTGCAGGTATCTTAGGTGTTTCTTTTTGCAGTTCAGTTGAGGTGGTAATCTTGAGGGGGCCAAACTTTTTCATCTTGCTAAGGTTTTATAAAGTTTCACCACTGTGTATTCTGTGCTTCTGTGAGAATACACTGTTGACAGGTGTCATGCTAAGTGCTTTATGCTCACATCTGTTGGTTTAGTTCTCAAAAGGTCAGCAGTTTTCTTTTGCTTTTTACTGTAGTGTCCACAATTTGCAAGCAATTTGTGCTTCGGTTGAAGTGTGGATTCCATACTTTCCTAACATCTAGCTTTACTCACTTTTCCTCCAATGGAGTACACATGATTAGGTATGACTCAGTATATATAACATATATATGATAACTAATGGGGATGATTGTTGGCCTGTTTCTCAAAAGGTCAACCTTTCTCTGTTTGTTTGCCCAGTTATTGCTTACATTCTGTGTACCATCCATATGCAAGTGTATAATTACATAATGACTACCTAGTGAGTTCCTCTATTAATCACATTTACACTTAATTTCCTCTGACAGCAAAGTTGTACAACAAAGAGTTAATTGAGCAATGCCATAAAAAAACCATTGTCTTCCCAAAAGAAGCACATTTGATGAAGAAGCATTTCGAAGAGATTTATGAGTGATGAAGTTTCAAAGAATCGTTAAATAATGTAAAGCTTTCCTTTTAATGGTTCTCCCGAGATCCTTTAGGTCACATGGAGGTTGTTCAGACATGAAATGTTCCTCACATTCACACATCTCAGTTATGAAACCAGTTTTCCAAATAACTTTTTATTGAAACGTTTTTTTTTAACGACATTTATTTGAAATTCAAATTGTAATACAATGTCTTTTTATCTCCCTTCGAACACCAATACGGCATCGATTTTAATGTTTTGAGTTTGCACTTCAGGCAGATTTCCTCCACTTGTTTCGAGTACACCCTAATTTGCATGACTATGATGTTTGTGACTTCTAAGTGTTAAATCGTCTGTGCTTTTTGATGGTGCTGTTCACACGTGTGCATCACAGCTGATTCTTTTTTGTGGTTCTGTCGAGTCGGTCGCCCTGAGGGAGTTGAACTTTATGAAGTCAGATCTAGCGTCTCACTCTATCATCATACTCATTTTACTTACCTCACTCTTCTTCTCGTTCCCTCAGACTGTGTGTCCAGGGGGACTCAAATTTACAGCCCCATGCGGGCCCAAGGTAATGATGGGAGCACCAGACTGGCCTTTTGTAGCCTAATTAAAACCCAACCATTTGGGAGTCTATTTCTCTCTCTCTCTCTTTCTCTCTCTCTCTCTCTCTATCATGTACTTTCTGAATGTCAGAGCTGAGCTCTTGAGCTCTTGACACCCATTCTGCGCCGTTTATTGTATCAGAAACCTTTTATGAATGACTGCGCATCATGAAGCTTCGGGAGATGAATGGACAGTGTAGAGTTATTGATGGGCTCCCATCCGTTTGGGGAAGGGTGGAAGGATGAGGGATAGAGGTGCAGTGGACGGCATCGGCAGTAGAAATGTCCCGGCGGCCACAGTGATTTATATAGCGGGCTGAATGATGGGAGAATGGGAGTGGTGAGGGGAGGGGGATATTTATGAGTGGTAGTAATGATGAGGTTTAAACTGTGGAGATCTGAGACTCTAGGGGGGTCAAAAATACAAATTATGTTTGATCAAATGTCATAATCACTTATTAAAAAATAAATAACACAATGAAAAAACACACATCTGAGGATTTGAACAATAAAAGAGGAGAAATGTGTTACAGAAAAAATCTCCTTGCAGTAATGGTTATCAGAACCCTGTATCACTCACATTCTGAAACAAGTGATGTTATTTACATGTGACATACACACACACATACACAGTGTTGGGAGTAACGCGTTAGAAAAATAAGGAATTACTGTACTGCATTGCTTTTTGCTGTAACGCGGTAATGTAAGGCATTACAGAAAAAAATTCGGTAATATTTTACTCGGTACAAATGTCAGTAACACACGTTACAATGCATTTTTTACCCGGAATGAAGTGATGTTTTTTTTTTCATACAAATTCGCCAAAATCACCGCGAGATCAGCAGAGGAGAAACGTCCAGCAAAATGTTTCACTTCTTGTAGTCAGACAGAACAGAGAGATGAGTG
>JBBPCY010000082.1:18848211-18859712 GCA_037974405.1 Brachyalestes nurse | reverse complement strand
CCTCATCTCCCTCACTCACCTCATCTCCCTCACTCACCCCAGCACCCCCATTCACCCCACTCCCCCACTCACCCAATCTCCCCCACTCACTCCACCCCCCATCTCCCTCACTCACCCCACGCCCCCACTCACCCAATCTCCCCCACTAACCCAATCTCCCCCACTCACCCAATCTCCCAACTCACCCCATCACACCCCACTCACCCCATCTCCCTCACTCACTTCATCTCCCTCACTCACCCCATCACCCCCCCTTACCCCATCTCCCTCACTCACTCAATTGCTCTCAACACACACACACGTTTGCCAAAGCCTGCAGATCACTTGACTTCCATAGAATTGTCACACACAAACAAACATACACACACCACACACTTCTTCTCCACTATGCCACACCCGGTGAACTGAGCGAAAAGAAAACTCCTCGACCGTGTGTGTTGTGGGAGCATTTGAGCTGTGAGATGTTTCTCTCTCTGGCAGGTGGGTGGGGGTAGAGACAGGAGGAGGAGAGGACTGGAGGAAGATAAGAAAAAGGAAGGAGAGAGAGAGAGAGAGTAAGAGAGAGAGACCAGAGAGAGGGAGACAGACAGTCAGTGAGAAAGAGAGAGAGAGAGAAAGAGAGTGTGTGTCCCTTGCCCCGGTGTGAGCTGAGGCAGCTGTGGCGGGATGTTTGGAGGGGGGTCTGTGGACCCGGACGCCCCTCTCTCCGAGCTCTTCAACAATGTGGAGTCCGCCGCGCCGCTCGGTTGAGGAGTCGCGCGGGGGGGTTTTCCGGTCTGGAGCGGAGTGCCCGCGAGCCGGGGGGGAGTTGATGCCAGTGGGCTCCGGGGCACGGCGGTGGTCGCGGCGCGGACTTCAGCAGCTCGGGCCATTCGGCGCGCGGACTGTGTCGGAGGGTCCGCCCGCGCGCTGCTGATGAACGGGGCGCCAGACCGGGACACGATCAAACCAGACCAGAACCAGCAGCACCAGACCGGCGGGACGGGAGTCGGCGCGCTGGTTTTCTCATCTGTTCTTCTTGTTGTTGTGGTTGTTATTGGTGTTACTGGTGTTATTGGTGGTGGTGAGACATGGCAGCTGCGATCGCCAGCGGTCTGATCCGCCAGAAGAGACAGGCGCGCGAGCAGCACCTCCACAGACCCGCCACCCACCGCAGGAGGAAGAGCCCCAACAAGAACAAGGGGCTCTGCAACGGGAACCTGGTGGACATCTTCTCCAAAGTCCGGATCTTCGGCCTCAAGAAGAGGAGACTCCGGAGACAAGGTCTGGACCAAACCGGAAAAACAGCGGGCGATTAATAATATTAATAATAAGAATAGTAATAATAATAATAATAATAATAATAATAACAGCAGTAGTAATCGTAGTAATAATAATACTTCTACTAATAATAATACACCTGTTCATATTGAGAGTTTATTGCACTCCCGACACGCAGTCTGTATGAAAGCTGGCCGTTTTGCCTGTCTCACATTTAATGTATTCATTATTTTTCATGGAAATGATTACTTTAATTACACTCAGGTGAAAAATATACACCTTCAGGTTTGATCTGATGTAAGAGGCCACTCTCTCAAAGATTCTTGATCAATTATTTGATTTTTTACACATTTCTGGTCCTGCAGTGTCAAGATGTTTGTTTGCGTCTTACAGAATATGAAATACATTATAATTTTTTTTCAGATTATTTTGAGAAGCTTAGTCATAGATTAGTTTATTTCTGTTCGTTATGTGTTGAGTGTCTTGTTTGGAAAATGAACACTCATTTCACTCAGTTTAGTAAGTTCAACAAAGATTTGTATTGATTACATTAAAATCTATGCGAATACAAAATCAGTAATATCTTTGGATCTGTCGTGTATATTTTGATGCAAATGTGAAAAAAATGGTGAATTTAGGATACATTTTTCCCAGTTCTGGTCCTGGGGGTCAGTGTCCAGTTTGGTGGCTCCCAAATATGCTCACTAAACCTGGTGTTTAACAGGTGAGCAGAACCAGGTGTGTTTGAGCAGGGAAATCACTAAACTGTGTAGGAAACTGGCCCACCAGGACCTGTTGTCCTACAAGACCTCGGGCCGGTTGTTTTGATGAATATCTTAATTACTCCTCTTTAAAACTGTAAAGTTAAGCTCTCATGCATTTACTTTGATGCTCATAAAGCTGAATTCTGTTTTTGAGGTTTTTCACTTCACTGGTTGAATAAAAACCAAGGTGGAGGGTGTGGTCTTGGTACCAGCCATTATATGTGGAGTTCAGTACTGCTTCTAGTGGACAGGAGTGGCAATTACCTATTTAATTGGCTCAATCACCTGTTTATTGTTTTAGTAGAAAGGTGTCAACAATGAAATGGTCAAAAATAATGCAGCTAGATCTGGAACTGGAAATATTGGACATTCTTCCTTGGTGCTTATCACAACCGTGTATCCCTCTAACTCAACTCTAATTATGTCTGAAAAATTCAGTTAACACCATATACCACCTGTTTCTTCCAACCGGGTGGACTTTTATTGTCGCTCAGTGTTGAACAGAATAAATGGTGCCTCGGCGATGATTTTGGGGGCTGAAGCGTTTGAAAAGCCGCCGTGATCGCCGTGCTCTCTTCTGCCTGATTTATTAGCTGACCTGCTGCTTTGGTTGTCAGCTTGTGGCTTATTGCTATAGTTCACTTTTGATTATCTTTAGGAAGGTCCTACTGCCTGTGTGCTGGCACACCGCAGCTTATAAAGCCACAGCAGATGGATGCTTTGGCGCTTTGTGGGTGGTTTTGGTGTTTGTGCCTATATCAAGAAAGGTGTGTGTCTGGGAGTCCTTGTGTGTGTTTGAGTGTTTGTCAGGGCGGAAATTCACACTGTGAATAATAGACATGGTGTGTGTGTGGGTGTGTCGGTATAGGTGTGTGTGTGTGTGTGTGTGTGTGTGTGTGTAAAGCCTGGGGGGAGAAGTAATGACAGAGACAGGCAGTCACACTGTAACAGGTGACGGCCATTTTGTTAAAGTGGCCACACTAAAACCCTTTTGTCTACAGTGGCGCTTTTAAAGGCTACACATTTCACTGGCAAAACAAAGGAGAAGCTAATGGTGTGAGACCGTGTATAAAACAGATAATGTGTGGCCATAAAGAGAGTTATGGGGTATTTAGCCTGCTTAGTGCTTGATGAAGAGGGGGCTGTCACACTTGCTTGACTGAGTTTTAAGAGCGGTCAGACGGGGGGAGGAGTGGAATACACGCATGTGAAGGTGCGTATGTGTTTTTGCACAATGTTCTGAATCTGAATCTGAAAGGTTATCAGACAAAAGCAGGGACAGTCAAAGCAAAGTGGTCCTGACTTTGTAACATACTTCTCACACAAGCTCCATTTTCATCCCGTTTTTTTTTTTCATTTATTATTGGGCACTCAGGTTGAGACACTGTGGTTAGTGTCACTGTCAGAACAAAAACTTAATCTAACCGGTAATGGTGCGATGATAATTTGAATATTCTTATCTTTTATTGACATTTAATATAACTAGCTATTTGGGACCAACAGGTGTTTTAAGATTATGCAAAAAGGCTTTAAAAACTGGCAAGGTTTTGTCACAACATTAAAGAAAAGTACGCACGGATATTTGTTTAAGCATAACACTTACGAAATTATTATTACTTAATCAGTATTTACATATGCATATTACTTACATACATGTACTTAAAAATACACAGGGATATAGTTTTACATTTGAATAAATACACATTTGATGTATTATTTTTACATTTAAATATATTCAGTACTTTGCAAAGGTCTTAGGCACTTAAGGAAATAAGCTGTTTAGCTGGGCAGTAAGTATTCTTCTTCTTTTGTATATTAGAATAAATACGAATAACATCAGTACGGTAAATAATGATTTTATGTATTTCTGTGTTAGAACCCAGATATGCCCGAATCTGTCCTGGGGTTTTAGTGTCCAGTTTATTGATTTCCCTGCTCCAACACTCCTTTAACTCTCCTGTTAATTGCCAGGTTTAGTGAGTGTGATTATGGAGGGGAACTACCCATTAAATACCTGTTCAGCTCGATTAGTACTTCATTAGACGAAAATAGATGTACTTCTCATAGAATTTCTCAAATCCATGTAATGGCTGGAGATATTAGGAAGACATAAGAAAGCGAACACACAGATCTACTTTTTACTGGTTTCTTGTTTATTTAAATTCTAACTTGTGCTTTTGATCACCGAAAGATATTCACTGCTCAGATAAATGGCTTTAAATTTGCACAACACTGTGTATTTAATTTATATGGGATGTATTATTATTATTATTATTATTATTATTATTATTATTATTATTATTATATTGGCACTTTTCAAAGGTTAAAACGTCTCCCTTTTTTTATTTTTCTTCATCATTTGAACACTGTAGCCTGTGAATCTTTTTACATTAACATTTTTACATTGAAATGTTACATTGGTTTGAAATACATGCTTTTCTTCAGACAGCAAGAACATTTTTAGGGCATATTTGTATTTTATTATCACATATAGGTTTTTACATACACAATACTGATAACTTGCATAGGCAGGCAGTACATATGGTTTCATAGATCATTTATACGGAAAGTGTGTATGTGTGAGAGAGAGAGGGAAGGAGAGAGAGAGAAAGAGGGAGGGAGGGAGAGAGAGAGTGACGGAGGCTTCACAGGAAGTCATTCATTTTCCCCTCACTTGAGATTTATCAGGCCAATTTAATTGCAGCCATGACAACCTGTCCACAGAAAGGCAGTAGTTATACACATGAAGACACCTCATCATTACTCACACACACACACATACACACACACACACACACACACACACACACACACAAACAAACAACCTCTTAAAATATTGATTTCTTCACTCCTTCCTCTTCTCTCACACATCACTGTCTCTCAGACACACCCCTCTATTGAAAGGGCTTCAATGTTTTCATTCTACCTTCCTCCTCACGTTCGCTCCCCTTTTCAGTCTCCTGCAGCTTAATTGCAAACCTAATGTGTGATTCAATAGGTCGCAACACGTCACAGTGCTGTACATACGCTCAGAAATGGGCCAAAGGGGATGTTTGACTTATGATAAACAAGGATATAAGTCTGTAAATGCTATATGTGTACTCTTTGTGGGTGAATGTGTTTAGCATAATTAAAGTAAGTGCCTATAAGGCTTCATTTTAAGGCTGTATAAGGGATTCAGTCATTTCAGTGCTGGAAACAAGCCCTTTCTTTCAGTGTTTTCCAGACTTAAATCACCTGTGCCTGCCTGAGAGCTACCATCTACACATCGTAATGCGTCCTTGCTGCCTGATCCGCTCTCATACATATCCGCTCCATATCTGTCCTTCCAATCCCATATAAATTATTCAGAGAGTGTGGCTAAACACTGAACCCCTGCCAAAAGAAAAGAAGAATGACCAACATGTTGATTTGTGAACAAAAAATCTCTTTATAATGGCTAATTGCTGTTAAACGGATATGCTTGAATGTACAGGGAGTTTAAAATACACAAGTGAGTCTTAGTGACTATTTGTTTGGATTGTAACAATTTGCTCTTTAAATAATGCATATATTTAGATGTACGAATGAGATTGCATGTATATAAGGTTAAAAACCAAGTATCTAGGCTTTGGCTGATGTTAGAATTCAAATGTGTGTTTTATTCTGAAGACATACTCCAGAGAAAGACATTTTACATAACAGGCTGTTAAAATCTCATTTTTAAAATCAAGGCAGCACCCTTATTTCATGCACTGTTTTCATACCAAAGTTTTAGGTCATTCTTCAGCTCCAAGTGTTGTATACATCCCTGATATGAGTCATGTTTAAGGAAAACCTGCACTTCAGAATATGGTTGGGAATAAACATTTTTAATTGCATTAATGCAGGTGTCCTAGCAACTGAGATTGTTGTTTCTGAATTTGGAGAAAAGATCTTTTTTTTTTTTTCAGGACCAAAATCATTATTTCTGTCTCTAATGGCTTGCTTTAAAAGTGTCCTGTGACCCACAGTCTTTTCAGTGCTATTTCAATTACAACCTTTTTTTTACAGAATGTAGAAACTAAATAGACCATTGTACTCTGTTGTACTAAGTGGAAAGGTGCATTTTAAATATAATACATTTAAAATGAAATGTAAGTGCCTTTTAACAGTAAGCACTTAAGCAGGGTCAGTGACTGATATTTATTGATTTATGCATACGTATAATTATTTTTCCAATCTTAGCTTTTATTACGGCAACAAATGACTAAAAATGACGCATGCGCTATTGTGTGGTTAGATTTCTATGTTAAAAATCCTTAATCTGTCACTGTCTGTGGATTTTCCACACCATTCCATTTTTTTTACATGGATTCCACACCACGGCTAATTCGTTCAGCTTCTGCTATTCAGTGACACAGAAAATCCTCCTCGGTTCTTTCATTCAAATTCCTCTCAGTTGCATCTATGAGGGCTTTGTTAAGCCTTTATGGAACACTGCCCTCTGAAGCAGTAGATGATATAGTGCCATCAGTCACTCTATAGACACTCCACTGGTGCAATAACCGCATCCAGAGGTCAACGTCAGCTCATTAATATTTCGCCTTTGGATCATT
Organism: Brachyalestes nurse; assembly: GCA_037974405.1. Classification (NCBI taxonomy): domain Eukaryota; kingdom Metazoa; phylum Chordata; class Actinopteri; order Characiformes; family Alestidae; genus Brachyalestes; species Brachyalestes nurse. The sequence goes on along the minus strand of JBBPCY010000082.1, from coordinate 18,853,111 downwards.
ACCACTGATGACTGAACTAATCAGTTAAATCATTGTCCTTAGAAACTGAATTGTCATGTTCGCATACTCAGAAGGATTTTTCTGAAGCACCTGTGAACAAGTCATTCAGCTACGGTGCTTCTGCTTCCCTCCATATAAATGTAGACACATCTGGTCATCAGCTTTGGTCACAGCCACACAATAAGGCCAGGAAATAAACAATGGCAGCTAGATTCAACCAAAATGTGGAAAGTTGAACTATGGTAAATCATAGTTGTTGTAGAGTAGTTGGAGTGTTTGGGGTTTCTGGGGTTCGATTCCTCATCCAGGCAAACTAAAGTACCCTAGTTAAAAGATCATGGGTAAGAATCTTAACGTTGCGTTCACCAGTCATACACGGGTGAATCTGTGTATGATTTGTGAACAAAAATCTTTTTTTAAAGGCTAATTGCTAATATACTGATATATCTGACTGCTCAGGGAGTTTAAAATATGCAGGTGAATCCCTGTGAAAGATAATCACAGAACAAAGGCAAGTGGTGGAAAGGGCCATTTTAAAGCAATATTTATGGTAGTGAAGTGTTGTCAGTTGATCGTAGACATTCTTGCAAATATTTGTTTGGATTATAACATTTTGCTCTTTAAATCAAAATGCATTTATGTAGGTGCACAAATGAGATTTTATATACAGAACTTTTTATATACATATACATCAAATCTACCATCTAGGCTTTGAATGATGTTAGAATTCAGATGTGTAGTTCTGGATAAATGTGTATAGGGATTAGAACGTCTGCCAAATATGCTAAAATGAATTGAAATTTGAGATTGTTTCATTGTACTGGTTCATTTTAATCAACTTTGTTATTTAAAAAAAAATGTTTATTGTTTTCAAAATCGTAACCGTGTACGTTTAAAAGAGTAACATGTTTGCAGTGGAATTTTTGTCATGGATTACATGAAATCTTAAAATAAAATGGATAGAAAATAGTTCACATAGAAGTATAGATAGAAAAAAGGTTTTTTTTGAGTGCTACCTATCTAACACAGCTATGGTGGTTCTTTAAATATCCATTTTTGTCGATGAGATAGGCAAGAGTCAAGAAATTTTTCAAGTTTGAAGTGTAAAGTTTAAATGAAAACAAGTGGTGTTTTTTTCCCCCTGGAACCTGTTTCGGAATTTTTTTGGTTTTCAATCCATTAAGATCTGATTTAATGGCGTATCAAACTGTTGAGCCCACACAACCCCAGTATAGGACCGGTGACAAAAAAAACCTCGGCCCAGCACGTCTCAGCACTGCCTGCCCACTCACTGCAGTGCAGGTCACAGTGCCCAGCTGTTCTGTGTGTAAACCTGGAACAACTCCTGGAACTCTTTGGGGTAGTGGTCCTTAATCGAGGTCCTGGAGCTCCACTGCACTGCATATTCTATAGTGTCCCCCTGAGTGTGCTAGACCAGGACCAGGATGGAGAACCATTAGAATATAGGTTACTGCTCAGATTTTCTGTTCTATTTAAAGAGACTCGTTCATACAGTGGTGCTTGAAAGTTTGTGAACCCTTTAGAATTGTCTACATTTCTGCTTAAAAAGTAAAAAAGTAAATCCAGAGAACCCAGTTAAATAAATGAGACAAAAATATTTCACTTGGTCATTTATTTATTGAAGAAAATGATCCAATATTACATATCTGTCAGTGGCAAAATTATGCGAACCTCTAGGTTTTTCAGGTTATTTGAATGTGAAGTCTGGTGTTTTCAATCAGTGGAAAAGGGCTTAAAGAACATGGATCTATCAAAGTGTTCACGTGAAGAAAGGAGAGTACTGAGGATCTCAGAAAAAGGGCTGTTGATGTCTAAAGAGTTCAGACTCCACCAATCCACAGTAAGACAGATTGTCTATAAGTGGAGAAAATTTAAGATCATTGTTACCCAACCCAGGATCACTCCAAGAGCAAGGCGTGTTCTAGTCGGCCAGGTCACAAAGGACCTCAGGGTAACTGCTAAGCAACTTAAGGCCTTTCTTGCACTGGCTAATGTTAATGTTCATGGGTCCACCATCAGGAGAACATTGAACAACTGAACAACAATGGTGCTCATGGCAGGGTTGCAAAGAGAAAGCCACTGCTCTCTAAAAAGAACCTGGTACCAGCATCTGTCTCTGATCAAAAGCTCAATGCTGTTCACACCACTTATGATCAGATCATCCAAGACATACATCATACGAGGTGTAAAGGGGTCCTAGATTACGGAAGTTATTCTATATTATGTTGAGATCAATTATTTTCGACATACTAAGTACACGAACATGTGCCACAAAGGGTCAAGCCATAGACAACCATTTTTAGAACCATTTTTTGCATACGAGCGACGTTTAAAAAGTATGAACACTTTTAATGATGTGAGTGTTTATTACCAGTTTAAGGGACTTTTCAATAACCTTTACATAATGTGGACGTTGTTTGGATGTTAAAAAGATTCCCAGTTACAAAGTGGCTCTCCGAAGAGAGATCCAACAGTGATTCTTTCACTGAATTACACAAGGAACCCTTTCTGGCTCAGGTTTAAGGGTTTAAATGGGCCATGATATGAAATTTCAATGATCTGCCTGATCTATTCGGTTGTGGATATGCAGTACTGAAATACTGGGAGATTTTTATCAAATAGGATGGTGGAGCATGTTGTGTATTATATTGGACGTTTGCAATTCAAGGGTGCCGCAGTTAGACTCTGTAGGACTTCAGGAGGGTTGAATACCTCTATATGAATGACTTCTAGATCCCAGAAACTGTGCTGTGGTTACAGCACAGTGTTTGGATCTGGAATTCCAGTAGCTAATTTTGGATAATTGTATCACGTGTCATGTACTGCTGTGCAGTAATTTCCACAGTAAAGATTTCCTAATGCTACGACTTGCCTTGAACAGTATTTTGGTCCATACTGAATATTCACGGAGGATGAATATTCATTTTAGGCTCAGATATCATAATCAGCCCCTGATTGCAATTGGAGCCGAGGCCTAAGATGAACAATACATTAAATGTCATCAGCAGCACATTGTCAGTTGGAGTCGGCGGGGAGGCAGGCGTTCCTGTGTTGGAGGGAGAGAGAGGGCTTTGAGGTGTGAACATCTCATTTGTACGTCGCTTCGTCTCTGTTTTTGCAAGCTACAGCGAGGCTCCCTCTGATTGCTCAAGGCACTTCAGTGCCTCCTCATCTTTCTCTTTGTCTGTCAGTCTCTGCTCTTCCTCCCACCCTTCCCTTCATCTCAGTCCATTTACAGCGACGCAGAAACACTGGACAACAAATTTGATCAAATGTGATGGTCCAGCACGCTATTAACAACACGGCAGTGTTTGGGAGATTTTTAAATCAGCAATCTGTTCATTCAAGCTGTTGCTTTGATTCGCTGTATTTTACCGTTTGCCTAAAACCAGTGAAATTGTGTGTTGAATATGTTTCAAGTGCACATCGTACGTTTTGAAGTGTACTTCTCTTTCGTTATCAAATTTCAAAGTAAATGTCAAATAATTTGCCATCCATTCTAGAAAGAAATTGCTTTGAATTTTAAATGGAACTACCAACTTTAGCGACACATTGGGAAAAAATTCAAATTGGAAGGGTTTTTTGGAGATAAATGGCCTTGTTTGCAGTTCAAATTTAGACCTTAAACATTTGAAATGCAGGATTAAATAGTCAATTACGATTTATTTCATCAACAACCTTAAACATTGTCGATTCATGCAACAGTTTGCTTTTTGTGATTCAAGGACATTTTGGTCTCACAAAGGTCATCTTTTCCTGTCTGAATGTGCAAGACGCTGAAACAGACAGGCGTTCGGTTCTGGATCGAGTAGCTATTGTTTTAAACACATATTTAGAGGCCTTTTTCCTGTCTCCCCTTTCATTTCACACATATTTTGACCAAAAGCTCCTCACACATCTGTATCGTATTTTGGTTATGAATTTAAATGACATTTTTATGTGAATATGTGGATTCATGTTTTTGTAATCCTAAAGACGAATAAACCGACATGCGTGTGAAAGTCATACCTTGTCAGTCAGTGAGCGTTTGAGAGATTGTACGTCTGATATCACGTCTGTCTTTCTCTGTTCTGCCACGAGAATTTTAATCCAGTCTCTTATCTCCACAAGCTCCGTGGCAAAACCACACAAGACACACACACACACACACAAATACACACACACACACACACACACAAACACACTGTGAGAGCAGTGGGAGTTCTGTTTAAAACGTAGCCATTTTCCGCGTATGCTGTCTGACAGTGCACTTCTGTTTGAAATCTTGCCATTTCCTCTGGCAGCGTTGGCGGTCGTCTCAAGGGCAGACAGCTTTTGGAGTTGGGAGCGTTCGTCGGTCCGCACCCTGGCGAAAGCCAGAACGAGTGAAAAGTGGCATTGAACACAGAAGAGTAGTTTAAGGATGATCAGAGCGAGTAAATCATTAACATGTGCTGTTAATTAAGTACACTTCTAAAAATAAGGTGCCAAAAGTGTTCTCTGGAGCGATGGCCTAGGAGAACCAATCTTTCCTTCTAATGTATGCTTAGCTGAAGAACTGTTCTTGTAAACAAGAATATGTTTGAATATATGTATGCGTATGTTTGACGAAGATTTTTTTCCCTCAAGCCGAGGGCCACCTAGTGAGCTTTGTGTTTAAGAGTGTCATCACTGTAAGGCAGTATTTGTGTATCAGTCCAGTTCAATACAGTCCACAATTACTCAGGGTTAACAGCGTGGCAATTTCTGCACACAGCCGACACCTCGAGATGAGATATTTCACGTTGGACATGGAGTAATTACCGGCAAAATGAGAAACTAAAGCGTCTTTCCATTCCTCTACTGACAGATTGCACCATCAGGCGAAGATTTAATGTGCCTGTGGCTTTTCCTTTTTCTT
>JBBPCY010000082.1:18800711-18845711 GCA_037974405.1 Brachyalestes nurse | reverse complement strand
TTCTGACTGTGGGACGACAGAGCGGAATGTTGTGGACTTCTTAGCCTAAACGGAAATGAGTTTATGCAGTGTTTCCCTACATCACAGCACACCTGACATGGACTCACGGATAGATTGTGTGAATCTGCAGCTTGGTCTTGATGTAAATCAAGATTATGTTCACATCGTATTTTTCTTATGACCTGTTAGAGCCTGCTGTTTTTCTCAGGGCTTTGAACTTCACCTTCTTGTCATTTTTTAACAGCAAATAAGACATTGTGGATGTTTCAATTGCACCTCATTTTGATGCCTTTTTTCTTTGAAAAGTCGTACAAACTTTTATTCCTGACATTTCTTGTTTTCAGAACAACCTTGGAAACATACAGAAGGAATATGATATTCTATCAGTCTTAAATTACCATTTAAAATGCTATATAGCCATTTCAAGATAAATGAGTTAATAAAATAGCCTATAATAACTCAAAATAAAATCTTGTATCATTAATGCCCATTAAAGCTAAGAACACATCTTTCCCATTACCTTTAAATGAAGGGTTTTGAAGATACAGTTTTTTTGCAACAGCAGCACCAGTGATTCAGGCCAAGCCACGCCTGTAATCATAGCTTTTCATAACATTTCGTTTATTTTGTAGTTTTACCAAAATCTGAAACTGTAAAATCTTTCTGGGCTTTCTGTAAGAGCCTAAGTTATCTCATTACAGAGATTCTGGAAGTAACCACACAGACTAGCACTGTTGTTTTGTATGTGTCTATAATGATTTCTTTAGAGTTTTCTGCATAGCCGTTCAATACTGGTTTCTGTTTTGTGGGTGTTCCATCTTCTCTAGAGCAGCGGTGCCTAGCTTTGGTCTTGGAAGACTGATGTTCAGCACAGTTTAATGATTTCCTTGTTCAAAGACCACTTTTTGCGACACACCTGTTAATCGCCAGGCTTAGTGTGTTTGAGGAGGGGAACTAACAAACTGGAGTATTTCAGGCACCACTACAAAATGGTATAGTTTGAATATTAAAGTGTCTTTGAATATAAAAGCGTTCAGTGTCTACTATACTCCTTAAAATAAAGGTTCTTTGAGCGATTCCATTGAGGAACCACTTTTGGCTGAAAAAGTGTGATTGTGAAGAACCAATGAAAGGTCTGAAGAACCTTCACGTAATGTAAAGATTCTTTTGGGATGTAAGAATACAGCACATTGTATTGTACAGTTCTAGACAAGGTTCTTGAATTGATACACCTTGATTAATAGACTTGAACAAATTATGCTGTTTGTGGTTTAGTGCACTAGCCTGTGGCGAGACCGTAGCTCTTGGTTAGCTCATTAGTTCATGGTTAGCATGTTAATTCAGAGTTTGCATGTTACTTTGTGATTAGCATGTTTGCGGTTAGTGTGCCAGTGTGCAGATTTTGTCTGTGAAACTACATGGGAATGGAAAAATATAACATATTAACATGAACATGTCCTTCTGAAAAGGATTTATAATAGTACAGGAATATCTGTAATACATTTACAGTAAATTACATTTATCATAGATCACATCACACTATGGAAGTAAATATGCCATTCTTAGAAAAATGATGGAAGTTTGTATCTTGTAATAATTAAATGATTAAATAATTAAAAAATAAAATTCTGTCTTTACATTATGTTCAGATTCTTTACATACTATAAAGTCCATTTACAATCACAGATCTCCTTTACATAATTTGTTCTCTAAAGAACCTTTCATTACTGTGTTTTTGGGAATCCAAAGTGGGTCTTTCATGAGAACAGACAAATCATTTTTCATCTTTATGTTTCATGATGTTGGGTACTCAATCCATTTCAGTGCATTGACACCACTACAGAATGGTCCACACATGCATATACACCAATCAGCCTTAACATTAAAACCTCATGTCTAATATTGTGTAGGTCCCAATCTTGCCACTAAAACAGCTCCATTAGTTGATGCATGACCTTCACAGGACGTGGAGGCTCTGTGGTTTCTGGCACCAAGGCATAGCACCACCGCCTTTAAGTCCTATACGTCCTAAAGTGAGGACTCAGCTTGCCTGGCTCATCCCACAGACGCTTGATTAGATTCTGGGGAATTTGGAGGCCAAACTCAAACTTTTTGTGATGTTCCTCAAACTGTTCCTGAACAATTTTGCAGTGTGGCTGGGCGCGTTATCCTGCTGAAAGAGGCCACTCCTATCAGGGATACTGTTGACATGCAGGGGTGTACTTGGTCTGTAACAACGTTTAGGTGGTAGATGGTCAGTGTAAAGTTAACATTAGTCTGAATGTCAGAACCCAAGCAGATCGTTGCCCGTGGCTTCACATCGCCTCCTCCAGCTTGCCTTCTTCCCATAGTGCAACCGGGTCCCATCTCTCACCCAGGTGAGATGATTACGGAATTTTTGGCAGTGGTCAGGTGTCAGCATGGGCACTATGAACGGTCTGCAGCCCAATACGCATGCAAGATGCAGTGCACTAGGTTTTGTGGCACCTTCTTATCAGAGCCAGTGTTAACCTTTCCAGCAATTTTACAGTTTTACAGTCGCTTTCCTTTGGGATTGGACCACGTGGCCTAGCCTTGGGCACCCGTGATTGGTTGTCCTTTTTTGGACCACTTTTAGATCTTTCCACGAACACATTTTTTCTGCTGCCAACACATCAACTTCAAAGACTTACTATTCATAAGTGTCGCTGTAACAAAAAAATGTTATTCACGTCACATGTGGTTGTAATGTTGGGGCTGATGGTATAAGGTGGGTTATATGTAATGCACAGCTCTTAGCCTTAAGCTTTAAGATGTTGTTTGGATGTCTGTATTTTTCCATACGCAATTCTCGAACCCCACCTTGATTTGTATTATGGTCAAGTGCTACCCTTCCTTTGTCGTTTTTCTCCTTGTTCCTGAGCATCTCCTTCACACACACATACACACACACACACACTCACACACACCTCTAAACAGCTTTTGCACCCTCCTGTCTTCCCTTTCACATGGACGACCAGACACTCCAGGATCAAAGGCATCAAACTGGAAAACAAAAGTTGCCCACTGTGTCGTGCTTGTCACGGTAGAAGACGGCCCATTCTGTCTGAAGCTGGAGTGACAGAGGAGACATCAGTCATCAGATACACGGTGGATCACAGTGAATGACAGCAGCTGGAGCCAACTGATTTTTTTTAAGGCAATTCTGAGATGAAAAGGGTGCCGTGGAGCGAGCTCCTGTCTGCCACGGTTCTTTTTTTCCGCTGCAAGCAGATATTATAACTGAAGAAAAATGCTTCTTTCAATTTCCTTTCAGTAATGTCCATGTAGGTTGTCCAGAACATAGACCACAACTTCATAAAAATACTATTTTTGTTATTAAATTGAGAATAAAAATGTTAACTGACCAAGGGCAGCCTCACCCAAGAAAGCTTGTTTGGCTTCAGGTTTTCAGAACATTTGATGCTCGCAATATGATATTAACAAGCACCATGATTCCACTCCAGTCTGATTCTTTTCTGGTTTGCTTTTTGTTCTTTCAAATCTTTGTTAACGCCCTAACAGGTGTTAGTGTCAACTATCAAAGTTTGCCCCCATATCCTTCATTTACGTATAGACGTAACTCCACCACTGACATTTCAGAACATGGCGACTGGCAGAGAACATTCTACAACAGTGTGAATGATGGAGAAGATTCTAGAACAATCTGGTTCAGAGAGAAGACTCTAGAACTATTTGAACAATCTGAATTGAAGAGAAGATTCTAGAACAATCTGAAGGGAGCAACTATTCTGGGGCAGTGTGAACAACGGAGAACATTTTAGAACAATCTGAATTGGAGAGAATATTCTGGAACAGTCTGAATTGGAGAGAATATTCTGGAACAGTCTGAATTGGAGAGAACATTCTAAAACAGTTTGAAGGGGCAAATATTCTAGAATGGTTTGAGTGATGCACGAGTCCACCAACCAAACATGTGGTTTTATTAGTGTTTGCAGGTGAATGTTGGCATAGTCTGGCATTTAGGAGGACAAACCGCATGCAGACACACACACACACACACAGAGGTTGAGGACAGAGGTTGACCGCACACTGGACAGATCCGAGGCAGCATCCTGCCCTTTTCCCTGTGTCATTTGAACTCCACTGTAATGGGTGAAAAGTTAACAAAGGAACCTTAACCGTCACCCTGTCCACCACCTTTGGCCCAGCCTGCATGTTTTTCCGCTGTTCTCCCGTGTTACCTGAGGCTCCTGACGTCTCTGAGCAAGATGAAATATCAAAGTGTATTGGCAGGGTAGCAGTTGTTCCTATGACCACACGACTCGCCTCGGAGGCAGTATCGCCTCCCACTTAGTGGAGTGCAGCTTAGATAAATTGATCATAAATACTGCAATACATGATGTATGACGGCATGTTGAATGGAATGCCCACAGGAAACCTAAACTGCGAGACTCTCAATCTTCTGACACCTGACTGATATTCACGATATGATATTTGGGAAAATGCATTAATCATTCTCTCTCTCTCTCTCTCTCTCTCTCAGATCCCCAGCTCAAGGGCATTGTGACCAGGTTATATTGCAGGCAGGGATACTACTTGCAGATGAGCCCAGATGGATGTTTGGACGGGACCAAAGATGACAGCACTAATTCCTGTGAGTTCACAAACACCACGTCCGAAAACGAATTCTGTGTCAGTGTTTCAGACAACTGTGATGTGAGTCGCCGATTCCTCTCGCCTGTGATCCATGTTCCTGTGACTCAGAATGTTCCAGATTCATCTCATCTACATGTTTTACTGTGTGCACATATTAGCATATTGCAATGTCTTATAACGTTATCAAATGCTGATGTTCAAAGCCATTAAAAAATAAAGCAATAAGTCATGGAAGGTATTTTTCAGGGATTTGTTATCATAGGTAAGACTGTTATTTACGTCATGACATATATGATTAAATACACACAGGATGAAATAATCTTCAGTTCATAAGTCATTTGTTTTTGGAAAACAATTCGTCCACCAAGGAGAGTCATTTATTGACAGTACGTTGTGGTTACCAAGCAACCATGAACTGCTGTACGAGGACACGAAAATATAATGAAATATTGCAGCCATTTCTTGCACTTTATACTTTTTGGCTTTTAATAATTGCCGTATCATAACATAGCAGTGTTTAATGGAAAAAACCAAATTAGCTTACCAAATTATGCCTGAAGCCTCTATTTTCCATTATTGTCTATGTGATTTCCAGTTTTTGTACCCGAATGATGGTTTTGTATTCCCCTTTCCTCAAAATTAGGTCAAATCTCAAAAGGCTCCCTTTCACTAAACAGAGCACTTGGTACTTAGGAATTAAAATTCTGGCTGCACCCAATCAGTGCTCAGTGTTGAACAAATATCCATTTGCCATTTCGCTCTGTGTGCACAGTTCCACACCGGACAAATTGTCCTCTATTTGCCTGATTATAACGCCCAATATATGCACACATAGAAAGTTATTGCAGCAAGTTATTAAAAACCATTGTGCCAATCTCTGACCATTATATTGCTTGGAAACCATAGCCCACTGTTGCTTGGCAACCATTGCAAACAAAAGTTTGTCATGATAGTAATTAATAAAACATTGAACACTGGTGCATTTTACGATAGGGCATTTTTTCACTTTCAGTATGGTACACATTTAAATGGGATCTGCAAAATAAAAGCAGACTAAGTCTAAACGTCTCAGTGTCTGTTATGGACGCTTGTTTACTCTTGGATACTTGTGGAATCCCGACAGTCCAGTTAAACTCACAGATGCACTTCTAGAGTCGGGTTAGATGAAAACAGCTGTTTCTCTTGCTGAAGTGTCCTCAATCAGCCTCTTCAACTGGGAATGGCACTGCAAGACATGGTTTCATAATTCTCCGCCCCGGACCGCCCCGGCATCTTAGCTAAAAAAAAAGTTTGGTGCCCTTGGTCAAATGAATATTTTATTTTGAGTGAAACTACACATTCTCTACAGAGAACGCACTGAAATGCACACTTACTGTAGATGTATTCAATTTTACAGTTTAGAAAAATAAAAAATGTGGGCTTTGCAAAAACTATGGCACAATTTACATTGTTTTCTTGGTTTTTTTCGGGATGATACTTAAAAAAAATGGAAATTGCACATTGCAAGGGTGTTCAAACGTCTGCATACAACTGTTTATCAGAGGCTTTAAAAAAGATCCATTCTGTTTTACGTTTATGAGCAAATCAGGTATAAAATGTTCTTTAGTAGCTTAAATTCAATTCGTTTGCTACATTAGCATATATGGTTTAGTTACTCCTTCAACTGTTAGTGAAGTTTGTACTTTGGTGTCTAGGCTACACATTTGTGGACAAAGAAAAAGCCCCCCAATACCTAAATGTACATAAATCTATTTGTCAAATAAGCTTCTCAGTTTTTAGTGATAAACAATGAATCATCTTACAATGAAATGAAAGATAATGCTCAGTTTAAATGATAAAATAAAAAAATAATGAAACAAACAACAAAAAAGATGAAAGTGCAGACTGCGCTTGAGGAGGCCATACCCATTAAGCCCAGAGTATAATGAGTGGAATAGGGCGAAAATGTGTTTGAAGTGTTTTTGAGTGCTGAGCTGATATAAAATATTGAGCTGTTCATCTCACCTGTTTATTTTACAGTGCATTGATTCTGTCTAATTTAGTTCAGGTGAATAAAAAAAAGTTATTTTTATAAAAGTGAACGTGTTTTACTGAACATGCTTACATGCATCTGTTGTGCACTCCATACTGAGGTCTAATCCAGATATAATATCAACAAGAGCAGATTATAAATCTGGATCTCTCAACCAATGCAGTTTTTTCTAGACAGATCATCACTTGATCTGTTGACATATGATGATGTTCATATAATAATGACATATAATGCTACTACTACTACTACCACTATCACTCCAATTACTACTATCACTAGTATTACCACATTTACTACTACTACAAACTCTTCTACTACTACTACTACTATCACTATCACTACTACTACTACTACTACTACTACTACTACTACTACTATCACTAGTATTACCACATTTACTATTACTACTACTGCTTCTACTTCTACTACTACTGTTATCACTACTACTACTTCTACTACTATCACTTCTACTACTACTACTACTACTGCTGCTGCTGCTACTATTATTACTACTATCACCACTACTACTGCTGCTACTATTACTACTACTACTACTACTACTACTACTGCTTCTACTTCTACTACTACTATTATCACTACTACTACTTCTACTACTATCTCTTCTACTACTACTACTACTACTACTGCTGCTGCTACTATTATTACTACTATCACCACTACTACTACTACTGCTGCTGCTACTATTATTACTACTATCACTACTACTACTGCTACTACTATCACTACTACTACTATCACTATTATTACCACATCTACTACTACTACTACTACTACTACTACTATCACTAGTATTACCTCATCTACTACTACTACTACTACTACTACTACTACTATCACTAGTATTACCACATCTACTACTACTACTACTATCACTAGTATCACCACATCTACTACTACTACTACTACTTCTACTACTACTACTTTCACTACTATTACTATTTCTACTGCTACTACTGTCACTACCACTACTACTACTATTACTACTATAGTCACTAATACTACTACTATTACTGCTATTATCACTACTACTACAACTCCTACAAGTACTACTACTACTAATCATCATGATCATCATCATCATCTATCTTAGTTCATTTTAGAAAAAAATAACACGTTTGCAATTATACTGGACGAAAATATTGCAATAAAAATGTAACACTTAAAGTGCAACAAACCCTAAAATATACAAGGTCTTAGTTAAATATCTTTGCTATCCAAAGAAAACCACCCTTTGCAATGTGTGAAATTTTTATGATGCATGAACCAATAGAACTGCTCCCAAACGACTTCAAATAAAATGTTTTACAATAACTTAACTAACATTTATTCCTTCTCTGCTAATATGACAATTTTATTGTTGTTGTTGGGGTTTTTTTTGACAGCAATGACATTTAAACTATAAATACCACCAGATTCTTATAGCTTTTTTTTCAGAATTTAAGTGAGCAAACATAGAAAGAATATAGTTATTTTAATAGGAAATGGCTTATTTCTGATGTGTTACTGCTGCTGTCTCTCCAGCATTGTTCAACCTTATCCCAGTGGGCCTTCGAGTCGTCGCCATCCAGTCAGTGAAGACGGGGTTATACATCGCCATGAACGGAGAGGGTCACCTATACACATCGGTGCGTGAGGCAGCCTATTTTCCTTCCTGCTTCTTTTCTCAGGCTGTGATTTTTAATGTAGTCTGATGGTAAGGTTCAGTGTGGCTGGCTCTTCAGCTACTGCTGGCAACAAAGGACTCCTTATCTAACATGTTTACTCCTGTTGCACATCACATGTTTTTTTTCACACATTTCTGTTTCTTACACAATTTGAAAACATTTAGCTATCCTTTACAATGTGTGGACATTTCCTGATAAATGAAATCATCTAAAATCACTTGGCATAGAAATGTATTGCATTAACATATGTTAAACTAGTTTTATACAAATACACATACAATACTGGTAAGAATGCAAAAACACATTTTATCAATTTCAAAGGGGACAAATAGAGGATCAAATGAAAGTTATCTCTTGTTTTGAAAGACTTACTACCACTACTGAATAAAACTCATTAAATACAGTTTATAAATATATATATGAATATATAACACAGGTATGACAGTTTTGGTCATGACAGTCGTTCTGTATGTATATCATGTTTTCTGTTTAACTGTAATGAAAATAATGTCAGCAACACCTATATTTATTTCAGTGTGTTTAGTCAGGTTGCATCCTTGTTAATGAAGCCTCAGCATCGCCCACACATCTCCTGTTTCCTGTAGAATCTGAATTTAATGTCGAAATATGTCATTTTACTTTGTGCTTATGGTAATTGATCTTGTTATTTTTATCTTTGCATTTTATCTTTACATCATATTTTATCTTTTCTCCTCTCAGACACAAATCTCTCTACATTTTTTATACAAAAATATTTTTTGTATCATTCTTAATTATTATTATTATTACTACTACTATTTTAATACAAAAATCAACTCCAATATGAATACTACAATTCCAATATGAATAGTAAAATGTGCTATTTTAAGCACATTGCCTTAAAATCAGCACACTGTTGATACACGTTAGACTCTAAAAAGAAACTCAACAAAAGTCTTTTTTTTATAAGCGCTGTCATTCCTGCTAAAGCCTGAGTGCACTGATGAATTAATATGATGATTTGGTTATTTATTTAAGAGTCACTGCGCTCTGTTGAGGGATGATTGAACTAAACAGTCTCCTCAGCAGTGGACATGCTCACGAATGATACACTTAGTGTTGTATTGGCTTTTGAACATGTTACTTAAATTCACATAGCCACCCAATATACAGTCAAATGTACAGTAAACCTGGGTAGTCTGGAAATATTCTGCCCCAATCTAGTCACAAGTATGAGAAAAAAATTATATTTTTGTGTTGTCATTGGTGCAGCAAGCTGCATATAAGGGTTAACATTTCACAAATTTGTGTTTTTATTGTAGTGCCAGACATATTGTAGCAGTAGAATTGTAGTGTGAAATTTTGTCCATGTTGTCCAGTTGTGACTTTTTTGTTACTTTAGTGATGAAAACAAAATGTTACGGATAATGTTTGCGTTCAGTGATATACATTTTGTGGTGAAGCTGCTGATCGCAGAGAGCAGAGGATGCAGGAGGCTAAAGCGGCAGACATGCGATCCTGCACGCACACACGTCAGCACACACCCACAAGCTCACTCAGGGAGACATCTGTGTGTGTCTGACCAGATGTTATCTGTGGGCGAATAGAAGTGAACGGCGTATCTTTTGACTGTTCTTTGACAACAGAGCATTTGCAATCAGTTTCCTTTTCCATCTACAGTTGATGTTCCTCGCCGCTGTCCACAGTTTCATACAAAAACAATCAGCACACAAGCCTCTGTGTATTTATGTCCAGATGAAATGGCAAAGCTCTACACGTATTTGGGCATATACGGATAGAGATTGAAATACATAGATTTGTGCGTCTTTTGGTTTGAATGCATTTGCGCCGTATATTTCAGAGGAATATATTCAAAGAGGATTAGTGCTTAATCCATACAGTTTGATCATTGACTTTCACTGATGCAGATGGAGATGAGATCAAAAATCAGTGATGGATGGACGTATGAATAGATATAAACGGATGGATGGATGAATGATCACCTGTGGCTGAAATTGTTCCACATACTCACATACTCCCTTGAGTCATCTGTATTTAAGATAATAGAGGCTTCATACAACCATAAAAAGAGGTCATTCATAGGTTCTTAATGATGTCTGTGATTATAAATAGAACAAGTACAACTAAAAAAAACTATTTAAATGCTGCGATTAAATGATTCTTCTCTATTGTGAACCTATTCTGTATGGTTATGTAATGACGATTTTATGAAATGATTCTTTAAAGGGTCTAAAAGGGTTCTACTAGTAAGAAAGTCTTATATATGGCCCTTTTCAGGTTTTTAAAAAGAGTTCCTTGAGTGATGCCATAGAAGAACCCCTAAAAACACTTTTATTGAGATGTATGAGTGTGGTGAAGTGGTTGAAAGGGTTCTTCCAAGAATGATTATTATATTTGGTACGAAAGTGGTTCTTTTTTGAGCTATCTATTGAAAATGTTTTTTTTTTTCTGTGGCACCACTCAGAGGGCTGTCTCTGGCACCTTTATTTTTATTTTTAGAACCAGAAACCCAAGTCAGGAATCATCTAGAAACCTTCATCTTAAAGAACGTAAATCGTGCTCTGTCACAATCGCCAGTCGTTCGCATTTGTTTCACTTAAAAACTCGTGATATACATCAATGTATACCTCATTACTGAGCTCATTATGTTTCAGTTTCACACCCTCCATCTAACCAATTAAATCCAAGCGGAATTATCTCAAAACACAAGCTATTACTGCGGGATAAGAGCGTGCAGCGCTCCTAAGAATTTCTGTTTCATTTTTCTCTTGATAAAAAGGCAACAAAAGAAGGGAGCGGATAAAAGAAAGTCCTGAGGAAGAAAAGCAGTGGAATCCCATTAAATTCTTCTCTGTTTGCACAGAAACCTTTTCGTTCTGTCTCCAAGGAAGCTTCATGGCGGCGTGTGAGTGCCGGCGACCTGACAAGAATATAAATTATTCCAGTCCCTGACAGAACAGACCCATCCCACAGAGTTCAAACCGTTTACCCCTTTTTTCCTGCCCAAAATATGTGTTCTCCTCTCCACATTCCTTCGCACGCAGGATGGCTTTCTCTATTTTTGACCAGACTGTTCGTTCGCGGTTGCTTTGAGGGTGATGCGTGTCTTATTTTGCTTTTTTTCTTCTTCTTTTTTTTTTTTTACACCAGGACCTTGTTAAGCTTCTGTTGAATAATTGAAAGGGAAACTCCTTCACACGTGCCGAGGCAACCCCTTTGATAGTGGTGAGAAAACCTCCCTTCCATCATGAAGGAAGAGCTCACCCTTTGTCCCCTGAGTGCCGCGGAAGAGTTTCCGCCTCACATCTTTCAAAAACAAATCCCTCTCGAATCTATTCAGATACAGTTAAGCTCATTTAAAAATCAATCCAGATGATTTGTGGGCCAGAAGGACTAGCAGCAAGCCCCTCACCCTCCCTCCACCAAGTGCTTATTACAGAGATCTAATGACATTATGGAGAAACTGATGTCCAGGATCCCTGTCTCTTTCAGAAAGGTGTTTTTTTCCCATAGACTGCCCACCTTTTTCTCATTACGGGGGAGTCTGCCTGTAAGGTCCCCTTGAATAGCTTTCTACTCACAAGGAGTAAATGGAGTCAGTTAAGGACACAAAACTGTTTTTCTATATTATTGTTCTGGTTCTGAATAGATGTAGACATTTAGTATATACATACTATTTTCACCAGTATGTACTCACCATGTCTTTTAGAACAAAACCTCTTACTTCTTATTTAAATGATGTTCACAGGAAAAAAATGTTAAAATCGTTCTTATAATGTAAAAACCGTTTCTTATATATATTGTGAAATTTTAACACATCTGCTGTTATGATGTTAAAAAAATTTGAGATATTATATTTTGTACTGCACGAATATCTTAGGAGAAAAGAAAGTAAAAATTTTATTCATATTTGGATTACAAGAATGCAGCAATAAAATCATAGTTATAAATTCCATCAGCAGCTCCTGATTTCATTAATGAATGACTGAAGCCGCTTTTGTTTCACCGCTATTGATTTGTTCATCTTAAAAACACATCAGCTAGGATTTTACAATGATGCAAAAAATCAACAACATGAATAATAAAGATTTAAGGATGCATAGAAATAGTTCAAAAATAGACTACATTTTTACATTAACTATTATATTAACTTATAGCTGGTGTCATCAGTATCGTATAACCTCGTTTTTTAAATGCGTATACACATGTCAAAATTAATGGACAGACAAAAATGACTGAAAGCAAAATAAAATAAAATCATATTATATCAACATACATTAAAGGTTAAATGCTTTGTCCCTGTAAAGCATCAGAGCCAAAATACACTTATATAAATATATATACTTAAACACAATATATACAATATATCACTCATATCATCAATGATATAGTAAAATTCTACATCTTGATATCTCTGTGACCGTCCCTGAGAAAGAAAAAATATGTAACATAAAAAAATATATATAACTAAAGGTAATTTTGGGATATTTTTATTGGTTCATTCGTTGTGAAACACAATGCGATGGGCTGGTGTTTTTTTAATGGTGTAAAAAAGGAAAAGAAAACTGTTTTGATGTGACAGTTTGTCCTCAACAGGGGAATTCAAAGGAACTTCACTTGATTTGGCTTTGAAAAAGTTAGTGCCAGGTCTGCATTACACCATCCGGATTTTTTCTGCACCTGTTACTATGGCATGTGTTTTCATGTTATACTGACGCCACACTCTGAATGCAAATGGAGCGAAGTGTTTTTTTGTTTTTTGGGGGTCTTTTTTGGTGAGAGAACCGTGCTTTAGCACACTCCTCCTCCGACACCCAGTTGTCCTCAACAGATGGTGGGGTGTGAAATGATTCTCTATGTGTTAATTACAAACCTGCTCAGTTGTAAAAAATTACACTCTCCTATTGATAATATAGTGGAAGCAGTGCATATTACACATCTCTGTGGGAAGCAGCGATGTGCCTGGAAGATGAAAGTTGTCTGTATTTGGCAGAGAGGCACTGAGGTTAAGACAATTCCTTCAAGAACAGTGATCAAGATAAAGTCATAGCCATTTATGTGATTCTGACTCTGGAAGCACATAAGTGTAAAACAATTGAACAAACCAAAAATCAAACAGTAAACCAAAAGAAAAGAGTACGCTCAAAAACAACTACAGTTTAAAGTACAACAGAACATTTTGAATTTGATAACAAGCTTATACATTTTCAGCTGTTTACATATTTGCAATTATGAAAATGGCAAACTTAAAGAAATACAAATAGGCAACAATACTGCTCAGATTTGGAATTTACAATTTTTGTGAATGTCTACAAATTTGCTGTTATATTTCTACATTCCTTTTTTTATTTAATGCTTCAAAAGGTGCTGTGCCTTTTGTGATGCTACTAAAGATCCATTAAAGCTCCCCAGAGCACCATGTTTTGTAAAGTTCTGCCACGAACCTTCACGTCATATTGAGGTTCTTGAAACTTTAAAAAAGGTGCTTGATTCTCACGCACTAGTTTATACAAGCATTAGTATTTGTATTTTTATTTAGAAAATAGTCCTTTCAAGAAAGGTTCTTTTATTTCTGGCAAGAATTTTGTTTTGCAGCTTTGTTGTCAGAGTCATGTATAACAGCACGGCCTCATCCTCACCTTCTCCGTTAGTGCCCCCATGGAGCTTTGAGAGAAGAAGGCGAGCCTCATTATTTCCGTATTGTTCCAGCTCTAACATCATGTTCATGCGCAGACAGGAATTTGATAATGCCATCCCATCATGGAGGTGCTGCTGGACGGGAGGGCTCCGGCTTCTTTGCCAGGCTGAGTGACAAAGTCAAGTGTAAGTCACATGGCCACCAGCGCTAAAAATAGAGGTTTTCTCCTGTCTTTCAGGAGCTTATCAGGGTTCTGATGAGCACAACTGGAGTTCATTCTCTCCCAGTTAAAACAATGGCCAGTGGATCAAAAACCGAGTTATGATGTTGACACAAAGAAAGATTTAGGACCTTTTAGAATACAGTCAGTAAGAAAAGAGTCAGAAGTGAAAGCTCAAACTTGTTAAAACATAAGGCAAATTGATATAAATGTAATTGTATTTCATTACATTAGAATAATTACTTATTGAATTACTTGGGAACATTCAAATAAATAGCAGAATGGTGGTAATAGCTCTAGACTTCTATAAAAAAAGGCCCCATAATAAAGAATATGTGCTCTTTAATACCAAGGTTGCTTCTTCAGCTGCTTTTCCAAATGTGGCAGTAAACAAGAAGCATCTGTAAGAGATATTTGTTGTTATGTAACAGCAGGGCGGCCTGAGAGACGGAAAAAAGTTACCTTGAGTAGAGCATACAGTACACTGACCAGATTAACTGGATGAAGAGCACCAGGTGTACGGGTGATTGCTCTTTTGGCTTAATGAGGGGGACCTGCACAACATAACCCTTCACTCCTTGGTGCCCCTGTGGTGCCTGGCAAGGCAACTTGCTGCTCTGCTTCCGCCAGGTCCCCTTGTTGTGCTTTGTTGGCCTGACTGTAGGGAATGACAAATTGCTGCAATTACTTCCAAACGCTGCCTAAGGAAGACTTGACTTCTGTCGAGGCTCTTATTTATTTCATTTCTGTTCAGTTTTCTCCTCCCAGGTGAGCAGGTGGATCCCCATTCTTTTCTTGCTTTTTTGTCTTATATGACTAGTTGTTGCTTAAAAGTTACCGAGATTATTTCTGCACCTAGTTCATAAAACAAGGTCAAAAAACATGTCTATGATATCTATAGCATTTTGCTAGTATGATAGCTAACAGTATTGCACATTTATTTGACCATTGTAGATTCATGAAGGTACAAACATGTCATTTGAAGCTTCTAAAAACATTCTAGGTTTTATTTCTAAGAAGCTTGTAACAGATATATTAACATATTTTACCTTATATTTAGAATTCCTAGAGTGATTTTTCTTAATAGTAATAGTAAATAATCCTGGTACAATTTACTGCACCTGGCAAGGGACAGATTAGTTGAACATGGTGGGTCTGAGCAGGTAAATCAGCAACATTTTTGTCCTCATAAAATCAGTCCCAGTCAAAACACTGATTGATTATTCTGTGGATTACCAATTATGTTGGTGGATAATCTGACACTTCAGACCAGAAGACATAACCAGTGGAAGAGTAACAGTACAGCTACAGTGTGCACCTGGTAGGTGTTTCTGATAAAGTTAGGTGTACTTAGTAACCTTTCAGTTCAGTTTACTTCATTTCTAGTTTCCAAGAGTAATCCTGGTTTTCTAGATTCACGAAATTCCAAATATGCCAGTTTTTGGATTTAAAAACGAATAACAACTGGATGACTTGCAGCCATCTGAAGTCCCTTTTCTTCTAACACAAGCCAGTTTACTTTAAATTGACCTGTGTTGAAGTGATATCAAAACCAGATGTGAGGCTGCATGTGTCACAGCCCATCCTGTTGGTTTCAACTTCAAAGGCCGTCAGCTAACAGACGTTATTACCTTCATATTCTCATTGAGTTTTATTGGCGTTCAGGATTACCTGACAGAAATAGCTAATGAGTGTGGTCTCATTAACGCCCTGCTTATTTCCTTGCTCTAACACACACGTACTAAACCTGGTAATTAACAGATGAGTGTGTTTGCTGCGCAGAAGTGACCTTGCTGAAAGCACCACAAACTTTAACTAACACTCATCATGAGCTTCAATATAGCAATCGTACTGTTCATTCGTTCATTTCCTGTAACCACTTAATCTTTACTAGGGTCATGGGTACCCGGAGCTTATCCCGGGACCAACGGGTATGAGACAGGGACTCACCCTGGATGGGGTGCCAGCCCACCACAGGGAGAGCACACACACACACACACACACAGTCAATTTAGAATCCTCAATTCACCTGACACGCATGTCTTTGGACTGTGGGAGAAACCCAGAGACCCCGGAGGAAACCCACGCCACCACGAGGAAAACATGCAAACTCCACACACACAAGACCAGGACCCGGATTCAAACCTCCAACCCTGGAGGTGTGAGGCAACAGTGCTACCCACTGCATCACCGTTGAGCCCACAATCTTAGTGTTTACATGTTCAAATCTTGAATTGTTCAACATTCCTCTCTAATACCCTAGATCACATTTTAATGGTACTAAGATTTTAGTTTGACACTCAAACTGTGCTGCAAACTTGATAGTATCTTAGGTAGGCTATCATCCTTAAGCACTAATCACATGGAATTTATTTTACATGGTGGGGTGGAATCATGTTACTGCAGGATGCTTGTAATGTTTATGACCGATTCACACAGAATCAGAAATATCGGGGTTACAGAGACGGGAGGGTCTACTCAGTTTTTCCCACTGCCATCAAACCAAAAGAAGCTCCACACCCAATACCTCACAGGTTAACAACCTGTCCAAACTTTTCATTTAAACATATTTTATTTGCCTCAATGTTCTACCTAGCTATCTCTAGTCAAAGCAGTGTGTTGCCATATTACCCTATTAGTCAACATTCAGTATCAAACTTTTACTGTTTCTTTGTTTTTATAGTAGATACATCACTAGAATTTGTACTGGTGTAGCAATGTGCTGTCTGTAAAAATTACTGCTGTGATAATAACAAAATACAATGAGGCATAAGTGGACTGACAAAACATGATAAAATAGATATTTTTTTTAACTGAATTCTGACATTTTTATGATGTTGCTGGTTCAATTAATCCTAATATCTACACGTTTGAATCTCCACATAATTTAAAGGTTTTTAAATTAGCGAGGTTCTTTACACTCAAGTAGTATTTTCCTGGTTCTTCAAGAAAGGAAAAGTGATACTTCTTGACAGGACCCTTTTGCGGCACCTTTAATTTAAGATTGTCTCCAAAAAACAGATTTAAAGTTCAAGTCTGATTCGTCTCTGGGAGGTCTGATAATGGTGGTGAGAATTCCAGTTTCTCAGAGTGAACTGAAGTGTAGACCAATTAGCCTTAGCTCGTAGCATCATTCTGCTTCCCCTTGGCTTGTTTCACAGCTCTGATCTTTGTTAAGGGCTTTCAGTCTCTAATGATGTGCCTGCCAGCATGGCTGTGGGTGAAAAGACTCTTTTTTTTCCCCCTCAGCAGCTTTGAAAGCCCATTAGCTTTAAAGCGTTTCCAAGGTGCCTCTCTGTGCTCGAAATGGGGAAAGTAAATATCTTTACAGTTTTGTGCTCTCCCATCCGTGTTAGAGGTGTCTAGGCCGGAGACAGACCCGCCGTTTGAAGGCCTGCCCACATCCACATCGTTTTGGCACACGCAAAAAAAAAGTACATCCTTCCCCTTCTGAAAAATTGAGAAGCCGCAGAGAATGCCCTTTTAGTCTTTAAAGATTTATGCCGTGGCGTAGACTGACTCGGTCTGGCCCCCTGCCCCTGCACCTACCTGGTTTATTTTACTTGATTTGTTTACTTTGCCCACAATTCCCCTGGGTTATTAGCACTTGCAGCGCTGTACAGTGTTAGAGCACTCCTACTCACTGTGCCGTCGTGAGGAGAGGACTCTGTCCCTTGGGAATCTTACAGCCCAAAAGTGATTTTCTCCATTACCGCTGGTTTGGTCTCAAACTATTGAGACTATTTTTTTTTTTTACCTCGTTCTGTCTATCGGCGACAGCAAATCAAAGTCCCTTGGGGGAATATATGGAAATGTTATGCAGCTGAATTTTGAATGAGAGAGAAGGCAAAATCATTTTTCGTGGGAGCCAGAGGTTAACTGTGAGTTGCTCTGATGGCAAACACAATAGAAGAGACCCATCCTCCCCTCCCCTCCCCAGAGAGAGGCCTGAAGCATCGGCTGCTCTTGATTATGGATGTATGTGAAATGAAAAAGCTTTGGCTAATTAACGTTCTAGCTGTGGCTCAGGAGAATAAATACCACTGCTAGGCGCAGGGGTTTCATTTCTGTATTTGCTTATTTCTTTATTTACTGCCTTTTCATGAACGCTGAATGGCACAGACTGTCCAGTACCTATTGCGTAAGAGTGGGCAAAATGTGCTTTCTGGGGTTTTAATGCAATCTCCCACCAAAGGACGTGAACACAACGTCTCATGAGTTCTGCAAATTTTACAAGAGCATCCTGCCCTGTTGGAAGCCTTGTGTGGGGGTTTAGCCGTTCTGTCGCGGAGATAAACAAAGAACGTTTTTCTCTCCTCTTTGTATGGTCAGGATGAGATGAGATGCTCCTCTGGCCAGTGGCAGACATTGATTGTGTACCCACTTTGCCTCTCAGTGGATAGAGAAGGGGGAGCCCTGCGCTCCCTCGAAAGGATTCTCTCCGCATGGATAATTCATTTGTTCTCCCAAATGTTGTCTCTTTATTTTAGTAGCTTGAAGGTAATGGCTGGCAGAAATTTTCTGCAGCAGAGGACTCTTACAACATCCTCTGTGTTTATGATTCTCATGCTGATTGATTTCTTTAAAGCCCTCGAAAAGGCACGCTGTCAAGCCTTTCCCATCCTGTTGAGGCTTTCACTCCAATCATGTATAAGTGCAATTATATGTGCCGGCAACTTCCCTAAATTGCACATTGCCATTTTTGCTTGGGTTACCTTGGCAACATCCCATAGGCAATTGAGGCTCATGCCTTCAGAAACCTACTAGAATTGCTAGAATGGATCTCTCTTGTATAATAATTATACTTCCATGAAAAACATATATACACACACACAAACACACACAGACACACACACACACACACACACACACACACACAAACACAAACACACACAAAGACATATACACATACACAAAGACACACACACACACAAACCCACACACACACATAATTACCCACAATACTCTATATGCTCGCTGTCTGGTGAGATTGTGCGATGTTTGAGAAAATGTGAGAAAAGCGAGGAATGTCAGATCAGAGCATTGGTCTGGGCCCATTACCAGGAACCTTCAGCGCAAAGTCGTCGACGCAAATAAGGAAAGGTGCTTACGTCATCTTCTGAATGTCTCCTCCTTTGTCTTGCAGGAGCTTTTCACGGCAGAGTGCAAGTTCAAAGAATCGGTTTTTGAGAACTACTACGTCATCTACTCATCCATGCTCTACCGACAGCAGGAGTCTGGTCGAGCCTGGTTCCTGGGTCTCAATAAAGAAGGCCAGCCCATGAAGGGGAACCGGGTGAAAAAGACGAAACCAGCTGCACACTTTCTCCCCAAGCCCATAGAAGGTAGAGTGACAGCTCTGGATTGCTCATGATTGTTTCATGAGGACTGTTCTCTAGTGGAGACTGCTGGTTGCATGTGAGTGATTAGCGTTCAAACCCAGCTGGAATAAAGTAATGAGGAAAAAGTAATTAGCAGCACTTAAAATTGAGGTAAGAGGTTTCAGAATGTCATCTGCAGTGAACACCACTGGGAGGAAGATATCAATGGATTGGTCACCATCACTGTAATCACATGTTGGAGCTCAGGCCTAGAAATCAAGCCATGCTTAGCCACAAATAAGACTGAGCTTTCACTTCGCTTTGAAATGAAACTCCAACATTTAAAAAAATTACTGCATAATTCAATGCTTACAGTGTAAACTAAACCATTCAGAGAGATGTGATGTGACGTGTTGTTCTAGAAAAACTTAACCAAGCCTGTTTAAAGTTGTGTTGATAAAAAAACAGATGCCTGAAGTCTTTACAATTTTAGAAAGCTACCTCACAAAGAGTTATTTTATAAAATGAGCATGAATGTTTTGTTGAGGCGTGTAACATTGTCTTTTGTTAGTTTAGAGATTAGAGGTCGGTCATATTTTTAAAGGGTCCGTATCCTTTAAAAGTCTGTACTATGTAAGTTTCAAAATGTTGTGTTCACCCCTGTCCAGTTATTATATGGAAATTGTTTTTGTGATGTCACAAGTACCTTTTGTAATTTAGCATAGTTACCCATCAACAGGTTAGGCCTGCCCATTTATGCTGAAGTCCAGACTGTTTTTTGAATGAGGCAAAGTACAGGTCAGCCATTTAGAACAGAGGTCATTTACATACACTATTTCAGTATGAAAGGTACAGCAACGAAAAAGTAACTGGCCATTAATGAATTGTGATTGTTTAATCCACCTCTGGAAAAAGAGAAATAAAATACAAGAAAAGTGTAAGACATTTTCTAGGCGTAGAAGTACATTCAGGGCACTGTAAGCCAGGACAGCCTCCAAAGAAAACATTTTATTTTCAGATTATAAAGGTTCGCTGGTTGTTCTGGACAGTAAATTAACTGCTTGTCTACAGTTCTATGCAATAGTCTCACCTATGCAAAAATTTTAAAGCCATTTATCTCAGAAATGAGACTCTTTCTGCTTGCAAAAGCACAAGTTAACATTAGAATAAATGCAGTAAAAGTAGTGAAAGAGTTTTATGTTTGTTTGTAAAAAGTAGATGATATTTTGTACACCATTTAAAAGAGAACGCAGGTTTGGTTCCAGATTTCTCCTCAATGCCTCCAGTCACTGCATGAACTCAGTAGCACTTCTGTAGCACTTCTGATTTAATCTAACGAAGTATTGATTGAGCCAAACCAGGTATTTAATGGTACCCATAAGTAACACTGTGCCGCCATGAAGCATGAAGAAATGGTTATGCGTATACATTGAAATACATAAGGTCACTGTTTACTGTATTAATGTTTTGTATTTATACTGAAATAAAAACATGTACTTCCCAGCAAGTTTGATCTCCACCAAGAAAGTTGCACCGTTTCACATCAAACCTCTCTGAATGATTTTGTTAACGTCTCATTGACTTCATTATGCAGTTTTTAAATGAGTGGGATTTCCTATCAAAATTAAAGGTTACTATATGAGTCTTAGCTTAGATGTACAGTTTCACACTTCACGTTTGCAAGAATTGTTCTTTCAGGCACTCATTCTGAAACTGGTTCTCAGGGTCTCCGCAAAAATGTAGACCACCTAGACCCTGAGGACCAGTTTAAGTACCACTGCCTTAATAAATCATCCTCTGAACGTGTTGCACCTGTTGTCAACGATCTAACCCTGAGAAATGTTTGTTCTCTGATCTGCAGTTGCCATGTACCGCGAGCCCTCGTTGCATGATGTGGGTGAAGCCGTCCACAAGGCTGCGGTTCCTCCCAGCAAAAGCACAGAGCCGGTGGTCATGAATGGAGGCAAGCCTGTCAGTAAGCCTGACAAGGAGACATAGCCCTGCACCCCCCACCTCCCCTCCCCTTTTTGAGGGAGTCTCCCAATCCGCAACCCTCTCTCTCAAAAAAACAAACAAAAATCAAATCGAAACTTGCACTCTGCTGCCCGTGGCTTCAAAACCACGAGCAACAAGAACAACAAAAAGACTCCCTCCTCTACCACTCTTCCCACTTAGAGCCAGTGGCACGACCGCACCAAAGGGGTGGGTGTGGCTGGAGGACAAGGCTGTGCTGCTCGGAAAGACTGCAAGAGCGTGGAGGAGATGGGAAAGGAGGCTGAGGAGGAGGGAGGAGAGGAGGAGGGTGGGGGGGAGCGCTGAATGCTCAGCGCTAACAAACTCTGTCATTGGAATGCCCTATGCGATACGGAATGCCTTTTCAAAGCTCCCTTTTCTTTCATTTCCCCTTTCTTTCCTGTGACAATCCTCTGTGAGAATGACATATTTTCATCTGCCTCGTCTGGTAGCTTTTTGCCTGCTGACAGCTACCCACAATTCTTCTGTTGGACCTTTCATGTTACTGTTCCCTTCCTTTAGAGCACCACAGCACACCAGCGTTTGTCCGGGTAGATTATTGTACAGACGCAAATCAAACGTGTCATTGTTGCTATCTGGGTATTTTTTTATTTTTTTTGGGTTTGGTTTTGTTCTCGTTCTCCCCTCTTTTGTGTTGTCTTTTCATACGTTCTTTCCCGAGTTTTCCATTAGCGAGCGTATCTGCGATCGGTGTGTGCATTCGCATGTCGCGCAAATTGAGCGAGATGAGAAGAATCTGCCCGCTGTGTCAAGTAGAGCTTCTTTAGACGTGTTTACAATGCGGTAACATGGTAAAGATGGTGTGAAGCAGGGAAACATTAGGCAGAGGACCACCGCTTGGGTTAGCTGCTCCTTTTGAAATTATCAGTGCACTTAAGAATGGCTTGCAGAGCAGCAGTGAAAGCCGACGAAGATGCTTATGGGTTTTCAGTCGAAACTTCTTAAGGACCGTCGAGAGACGTGGCATCGATATAATCTTGTCGCCAGGCGTTCGAGGTGGACGCGGTTCCTTCACAATGGAACAGTATACATATCACAGACGGCCTTGATTTTATCTGCCAGTCTCGGCTCACTTCCCCGACTCTCAGATTACTCTGCCGCTTACCTCATTTCGGCATCTGAAGTCAACAGTTATTGGCCTCTAGTGTTTTTTCTTTCTTTCACTTTTTGGCCCCTTCTGGTTACTGTAACGGGTGAAGCCCTCGACCAACGACTGCGATTGTTTAAACGTCCAATGTAAATGGACGAAACGCAGTTGTCCTTAGCCAGGCCTGGTGAGGATGGCTGAATGTAAATTGACGCTGTCACGCAGGTCATGGCCACGTTTTGAAAGATGGATTAAGGTAGCGTTAATCTTTTTGCCTTTTCACTGTAGCAAAAGAGACGGGCGAAAACAGTAGCAGTATCGACCACACAAAAGCTAGAAAAAGAGGCACAACGTTGGTGCACAGGCTGATATGAAAAACTGTGTTTATTTCTAAGATGCTGTTTTATTTTTTACATTAGGATTAGCAGCATGTCAGGATACGCGAGTTGGCGTGATGCCGCCTAGGCTATAAATTGATTATTATTCCACATATAAGAGGATGATGAGTTACTGTTTAGCATAGGGTGCTTCCTCAATGATCTCCTTAAGGAGCATAGTAGCATGTTTCACTTTGATTTTGTTATTTCCTTTTTTTTTTTTCCTTCGTCCACAGACAAGGTTAGAGCGGTCGTACTTACCATGTTAATCTACAAGAAAAAAAAAAGGGTATTTAAATATCACTGTGCATCAGTAAAGCTGTTTATAGGACTTGGAGATTTATAGTACCTTGAAAGCAATTCACAGTTTAATAATAAAGCATCTTCACCTTGCTTAATAATTCTACGTTGTAATCTGCCATCTTG
Source organism: Brachyalestes nurse (assembly GCA_037974405.1). Classification (NCBI taxonomy): domain Eukaryota; kingdom Metazoa; phylum Chordata; class Actinopteri; order Characiformes; family Alestidae; genus Brachyalestes; species Brachyalestes nurse. The sequence goes on along the minus strand of JBBPCY010000082.1, from coordinate 18,822,253 downwards.
AACGTTTTTTCTTCTAAACGCAAGTATAGTATTATCATATTTAACTGTATTCCATTTTTCACATGGATGGCACCATGCTGTTCCACTGTTCTGCTGAATCCAAGGTGTTGACCGTCGTTCATTACAGTTGTTATCTATATAGAGATGCGGATGCCGTCATGTTAATATTGCTATTAATTTCATACGAGAATGATATCTCCATTTAAGTTGCCAAACAGCAGCATTAGGAATCCACCTGTTGACGTTTATGTTACTCTTTAAACCATTTTCTTAATGGGAAATCTTAGTGTCTGAACCAATTTGAGATCTTCTCAATTTCAATTACACCCTTTTACCAAAACGACTGAAATGTTTGCTCTCTCAGTCTGTGTTTTGTTTTTCGTTTTAAAGTTGTTTCCTCGTGTGATCGTCCTAAAGGGTGCACACTTTTTCTCTGCTGGGCCCTCGTACTGTATATTTTGCCCTGTTGACCAGTGAACTGGCTCCATAGAGGACTGGATTTATTTTTGTAAAATGACTGCTATGTAAATGTACAATCTTTGTTCTTCGTTTATATATCCTCCTGTAACAACCCCCCCCCCCCGCCCTCGTTTCCTTTTGTCCTCTTTGTATGTCTTCTTGTTGCCGTGGCTGTTCATCTTGGATGTTTTTATCTCAGAGAGGACCTTTTTTCTCTGTCTTTTCTATGTGTTGACAATATTAACGGCAGGATCTGTTGTAATGGGTTTTTTTTGTTGTTTTTTTTTTTACCATTTGTTTCTTCTCTGGGGTTCCATCCTTGGTTCGACTACATGTTTCACCTGTTGCATGGTAATAAAGGGGGAAAGCTAACGGAGACCTGCATGTGGTAGGCTATGTGTATCAATACAAACAAGTGATTTAAAAAAAACAAAACAAATGTTGGTATGTACCGCTAAACTTTACATACAGTACATATATGCAAAAAGAATCTGCACTGTACAGTTTATGTCAAATCCATTGTATACACAGAGATAACATATTGAATAAATCATTTATATAAAGGTGCACAGTTTTATCAGAGGCTCTCCTATAAAATTCACTTCTTTTGAGTACCTAAACTGTGACAAGAAACCTGTACGCTTGTGGGAAGTATACATTTCAAGCGGGAACTCGATTAAGAAGACAGATTCCCAGGTGTGGGTCTAGACATGTTTCTACTTCGCTGCATATAAGGCCAGCTTGCTGTCAGACAAAGTGAATCTGTTGCTACACGGTAAGGAGGTCCTGGGTTCGATTTCCAGTGGACTGAGCTTCCCCCAGGTGTTCCAGTTCTTTCCCACAGTCCAAAAACGTGAATCTGTATGTGTGGGTGCTTACCCTGTGATGGACTGGTGACCTGTCAAGAGTTTTTCTCTACCTTTGACCTCATGACCAATGGGAAAGGATAAGCAGTTTGGATGAATGAAAACTTTTAAACCGCTTTGGAGACAATTATTGTATCGGGACAGTACTAAACCAATAAGCAGCTAACTGACAAAAGTAACATCAAAATAGAAAGCTCCAGTTCCCCTCAAGAGCCTCCAGCAATCCATGAGCTGCATGAATGAGAGTGATAGACTTTTAAAATAAGAAGCAGTTTAAGGAATACTCTTCTTAAAGCGAGTTCAATGTAGTACCAAGAAAGGTTCTTTGACACGTACCAACAGAAGAATCCTTTGGTACTGTACAGAACAATAGATTGTATGGAAAAATCATTAAGGAGACAATGAACCATTTAAAAAATGAGTTGTCATGGCTCTATACAAAACCATTGTGTTAACTAAAGAGCCCATTTGCTTCAAAGCAATATTACAGTGATGATGAAACAATTGTAAAGATGCAAGTAGATTTTATAGTGTGCAACAGCATCTGTAAATCTTTGCAATGGGTTTTATTTAGAAGCCTAAATTGGTGGGGACATTTGAGATTCAAAAAGAGAAGACTTGTCATATGCACAATAATTACTTTCTCTCAATAACAGTTATTTACATCTCATCGTAACAACAAGCTCTGCGGCCCCTTGCCTACTTCTCTCTATGTCACGAGACAAAGAGCACTTCTGCATCTTTTAGAGACCTTCCGGAATTAGTCATTACAAAAACCATGCCCTTGGGCATATATGAGCCATCCTGTGCCAACAAAAGAAGGATGAATTTATTCAGATGTACCTTTTGTTCCGGTGAAAGGAGCACTCCATTCCTTCTTGCCGCTTGAAGTGCTCTACTGAAAGCCTTTCATGCGGAAAATGAACCATTATCCCACCTTTATAATTTTGCCCTGCACATCAAAGCTACGTGAACATTACCAAGGGAGTGCCGCCGTGTGTGGAGAACGTTTGTCTGCATTCACAGCTAACAAGGTTGCCAAAATTATCAATTAAGCAATGACTCAAGTAATCTTTTGTCACCTGAAATTCGGTTATAAAAAACGAAGGTTCCTCAGTGATTCTCGGCCTGCGTTGAGGATTCTGAGAAATTATCAATTGGTATGGAACCGTTTCATTGTACGGACACTCTTTCAGTTTTAAAAAAGGTTCTTCACACTCACATCACTTTTACAAAAACTGTTCTTTTAAGAATCATTCACTGTCGGGATCAATTGTGACCAAAATTGGTTCTTCAATCGCATCCTCCTTGCCATCTCCAAAGAAGCAGTAAATGAAAGCAATGAATGAAAAATACAATTTTACCAACATTCAAGGGACATAAAGTTGAAGGACCTGCTATATACTTCCATGAGAAAGTTTGATCTTCCTACAGAGAATATATATATATTTATACAGGTCTGTGGGAGTTGCCTCTTCTTTTCTACTGTCTGCTCATTGTCACAGCACTCACAATGAGGTACAGAGAGAAAAAAGGGGAGGAGTTGAGGAATTGGTTTGTCCTCAGCCTAATCAAGCGAGGCTGAGGGGCTTTTGATGGTTCCCTTGGACACTTTCTTGAAGTGCTCCGTTTTACAGCTCTGAGCAAATGGTACTGAATACATAGTCTGGTGGGGGTTACAGAGAAATGTCGGCAATTCAGTTATCTGAATGACCAGCACACCTAAAAGTGTTGCAGTACACTCATCTTGAATTGCTCTTTGACGTATTGAAAAACCTTAAATTGGTTTAGAACGTTAACATTGTGTGAAGCTTCTTAAAGCTTTCACATCGTTTTTCACAGTCCCACATCTCATTCATTCAAAAGTTTCTCTCTTTTTTTAAGGGCTTTCTATGCCGGTGCTCCAAAGACCCCTTTTTGGCACCCTTTTAAAGAGCGTAAAGTCCTATTTGAGGAGTGTAAATTGCTATAGAGCTTTGACATTATGCGAAGGCTCTTTAAACCTCTAAAAGATTCTTTACCCTCACACTCATGTATTGGTTTAATGACAGTTGCCAAACAATTCATAGTACTTACTGAAAAATAAGCAAGATTAATACCTGAATTCTGAGCCTAGTGTTTACAATACCATGACTTTCCCAAGGAGTGCTAAAGCTTCTCCAGCTATTGTGGGGATTTTGTGCACAGCGGTGCTCAAACGCTCACCGAAATGAAGAATATTCTCTAATAACATTGGCACATATGATATCGCTGTCCTCTGTTGTGGAGGACACATCTTTTATCTCTCTGATTGGCTAGGGCTTATCCCTCCTTCCTGGTGATCTACACAGAGACAGAAGCTTTCGGCTGCCATGGCAACGGCAGGCGGCGCAGAGGGAGAGCAAATCACAGGCCGCTGTAAAAATTCGAGGCACACTATTGACATCACAGTTGCGCTCTCAATCAATGAACAGCCTGTGAAACACATACAAAGCACATAAGAGTGGGCGAGATTAAGACACACTTATATAAATGAATAGTATTCATTCCCGTCTTACTTATTTCTATACTGTTATAGTCAAAACATTTCTGAATATACAGATTTCTTCCCTAATGAACCTTGAACCATCACTGGAGTACAGGGAGCAACTAGTGAAACCATCAGTTGCATCACTGTGGAAACAAACAATAATGTCTAGCTGAATCCGATGATATGGAAACCTTTGGCTGATACCATTTCAGTTTTTCCACTTTAAAAATGACTAAACTGCAAACCGAGCTGCTTTTAATCGAAGCATTTGAATGAAAATGAATATCTAAAAGTAGGCCATCGTGCACAAACACAAATAAGTACATGGACACTTACTGGGTTCAGGTGTTTCAGTCATACACACTGCTTTCAAATGTACAAAATCAAGTGCAGAGCCAAGCGATCTCCATGTTGCATCACTTGCTATAGAGTTCAGAACAGCCTCTGGAAGCAACAGCCCATGTCAGTAATTTAATGATATTGGTTTCCATGGCCAAGCAACAACACACAAGGTTAAGAAAACCATGTACAAAGGCAAGTGTCAGCTGGAGTGGTGTAAAACACACCTCCACTGAACTCTCAACCTGACTGCACACCTTCAGAATGAACTGGAATGTGAAACCATTTACATTTACATTTACATTTATGGTATTTATCAGACGCTTTTATCCAAAGTGACTTCAGGGGACAGTCTCCCTGGAGCAATTTGGGGTTAAGGGTCTTGCTCAGGGACCCAGTGGTGGAATACTGAAGGTAGTATCCAGCCATGCATTCTTGCCCATTATCAGTACTTCATCTTACAAATGCTCTTTTGACAATATGGGCATAAATTAAAACAGACACACTCCAAAATCTCGTAGAAAGCTTTTCCAGAATAGTGGATTCTGATATACCCACAAGAGGGGAGAACTCCATATTAATACAATGATCTTGGAAAAGGATGTCCTGCTAGCTTGTGTAGGTGTGATAGTTAGGTGTCTGTATGCTTTTAGCTATACAGTGCATCTGAAAGCGAGATCACTCACTTTTCTTTACTGATGCGGGTACCGATTTTGAAAGTCTTTTTTTAAAGCACCTCACTTTAAACATTATCCACATTTATTTCACATCTTAGGTTTTTCTACAGATTTTTTATCGGCTTTATTTAGACTTTATGCTTTATATTGTTCTTGTCTCTGTGTCTCTCTGTGTCTTTGCAGTCATCACATAAGCAATTTCCTTCAGGATCCAAACCATTTCCTGATTCCGATTCTTATTCTAATAAGCTCAGCATCTAAAAACGAATAGCAAGACGTGGTACAGTGTGTGCTATTGGTTTTTAGCCTTTTCTTTCCCTCCACTATCCAATTCAACGTTTTCTCCTGATGCTGGCGCCATAATTTGATTAGTATAGGGTTTTGTGTGCTAGAATTGCTGGAGCTTGTTCGACTTCACCTCTGCAAATTCAAAAGCCACGGCTTGGGTGACAGAAATGATTTGTTTCAAAACACAAACGTGTCATAGGCGGCTTCGCAAACACCAACATCTCTCTCGCTCTCTCTACCTTCAGTCTAATAGGTGAAAATTAATGTGCTCTGCTGAACAGGATAAACAGAAGAGATTGGAAAATTGTAGCCTTGGCTGTAATCTGAAACAAAGGGCATCTGTGCAATTAAGCAGCACACAAACATTGCAGTGTGGCCTGAGCTGCTTCTCAGACCGCATTAATTACATACCAGCAAATAATAAACACCCAGTAGGACTCGGTCTTGTTCGGCCTTGCCTGAGCAACATAAAAAGGCTGTATACCACCAACACCAATTATGATTTCAACATAGAGGGATACATTAAAATGTTATCATCAAAAGCGTCACATTGTGCTTCGCCTCTGGAGTGGTTACTTTCAGATGGTAATTGGCACACTTCTGCTATAATTGAGTGCACTCTCACTATTCCAGGGAGCTGGAGCCTCTAGTCTGTCCATTAAGAGTCACTATGATCACTTCTTTAACAGCTGTCTGTTAGCATCAGCAGTGAATGCGAGACAACAGCATCGTGCACAAACTGACAAACAAGGGAAAAAGCCAACTTTGAGGGAACTTACAGCCAACCCAAAAGTACCTTCATTCATTTCACGAACCCATTTTTTTTTACACCAGATCCAGGTGCATTGAAAAAATCATAGTACTATTACATAGCAATATTTAATGTAAAAATGTATTGTTTTTTATATTGTTATCAGTTTGCATAGTACGTATTATTTGCATATCAAACGTATTTTTATTATTAATCATTTTGTTATTCATTTACTTACTCTAATTAATTTAACGTATTATTTACCTAGGTTTTTTAAACCAGGGCGACACACAGGTCCCACATTCTTTACTTTGTAATGCCTTGGTTTTGAAGTGGCTCCTTCTTGAATCTGAGGTCTGTCCTTTATTGTTGGAGCATCCGTCTTGTCCTCACAACCTGCTCAGCCCTTATTGTGGGCAGAATATTTCCAGTTACAGGGAATAACTGCAGGTCTCAGACACATTTAATGGGACATAAAATGTCAGCTTAAGGAGTAAACACACATCCTTTGACTTTGCTGTGGCAGTAATGAATGACTCTTCATTTCCCAGACATGTATTTTGGCCATCATCTCAAAATCCAGTGGTTTTCAAAAAATTGAAAAAGATTGTAGTTGAAGGTTGGCAAGCAACAGTAGATTATTCCATGAACAGCATCATGTTTTTTTTTTGATAACTTGCTATATTAATACAAAATTCAACAGATGGGCATATATGTGTATATGAAGTGACCAGTCAGATTTTAGAATCAGAAGTTTCCACTTTATCATACTTTTTGGTTTTTTTGCTTAGTTTAATTCCCTTTAAATGAGTGAGAAGTTTCCTTTTTTGGGTTTTAAATGGCCTTGTCCAGTGATTCAGGCTGGACATAACCCACATGGTTCCATACTAACATTTTAATGTGATCTGTTGAGTGCCTCTATGCACATCTCTAATTAAGAATTCATGCATGCTATTATTGCATCACTGTTTAAAGGAAAATTCAGATTTTTTTGGTCATACTTTGCAGGTCAGAGATTAAAACCACTTGCTGGACCTCAAAAATTTCACAAGCCTTTCCATCTGTGAACTTTACCCACAGCCTCTAGTCAGGAAGGCATGGGTTCTGTGGGCATCTCAGGAAGTGAAGGGAAAAGAGGGCTGTTAGTGCTCAGGCTTTATGATTAAATGTAAATTATAATGATTGACAGCCAAGTGATGCAGCCCCTAGCTACTGCAACCACATGCTAGTCTTAATTTATGTCATATGCCAAGGTTCCCTTTTTTACACAGTCGGCTGATGGAGTGATTCATTTAGCAGTGGAGGTTCCTCAGCATGTGGGTTTTCTTCAGACTAATGAAATGGGACCTGCTTGATGAAAAAGCATTTACATATTCACACAGAAATAATGGCAGTCAAAGTGCTCCTTCTCTTGCTGGCCTTTGCTGGTCTAACGGTTGCTTTCTTGCAGTTCTAACAGGATGTAAAAATAAAAGAAAATGCACAAATCAATGATAACTTATGATAAAATACAATAAAATAGTTTGTTAAAGCTAGACGTGTGTGGTTTAGAAGCAGTTTTAACCATTGCCTAATGGCTTAGATGTGCACTTTATGGACAAAAGTATTGGAATTCCAGCATGACTGTGTCCCAGTGCACAAAGCAAGATTCATAAAGACATAGTTAGATGAATTCAGTGTGGAAGAACTTGACTGGCCCTGACCTCAACCCCATCCAACACCTTTGGGATGAACTCATCCAATATCAGTGCCTGACCTCATAAATGCTCTACATAATGAATGGGCACAAATTTCCACAGAAACTTAAAAGCCTTCCAAGAAGAGTAGAAGCTGTTATAGCTGCAAAGGGGGATCAACTCCATATTAAAGTCTATGTATGTGAATGTCATTAAAGTCCGTTAGTGGAATGGTCAGGCATCTTTTGTCCGTATAGTGTATGATTCAAAGAAAAACATTGATAGTCACTTTCATTATCTGTGCATTCAATCACACATATCTCATTTTCAAAAATGTTTTTTAAAGAAACTTAGGCACCTCCAGATGGTTCACATTTGTGTTACATGTTAGGCTGCAGCAGAATCTGAATCATCTGGGAGTCCTTGAAGAACAGTTTGAAAATCGCTGCTCTCAGCTCTAGTCTCCCTTTTCTCTTATTTTACTCAACACACCTGATCCAGCTAATCAGGCAATCAATAAGCCTTTCCTCTGTCAAAGTAGGCGGGACCAGTGTTGGGAACCTATGAGTTAGGACACCAAAGGTGGCTCCTCTATCATCTTTCCAAAGAATCCTTTGTGGCCTTTTTGTTTTTAAGACCATAGTTCACTCTTAATCCACCAGCATAACCCTTGCTGATTACAGTTCCTGTGCCCGAGTTGATGCTAACCACAAGAGACCTTTAAGCTGCTCCTTGGCAAGAAGCAAAGGGGAATCTATTTCCAGCAGTGTTTTTCCACTCTGCCAATTTGAGTTCAGTACTAGGACCAGGTTACTTAACCTTATCTTCTAGAAAGAAAACTATATAACTGATCTCAAATATCTGAATGCCATTTAAAAGTGCACAGGTTACTGGCTTGGCCTTCGACTCTGGAGCTCCTTACAGGAAATGTCAGGCAACAGCTGAGGTTGAATTGACAGAAATGTTAAACGGGAGCATTTTCAGCGAATTCCTGGAAAGCTTCTTGCGTCTTCTTAGTCTGTCCCTATGGGATAGTAAAGAAAGCTTAGCAGTGGAGGGCTTTGATAATTAAGCAAAGCTCTATGATAATTAAACATATCTCTGTGTCAGATGTCGCTCCAGTGTTTTTTTTATCACTGTTTCTTAATGTATTTAGAATGAAATCTGTGCACTGATGTACCAAATGTTATTAGGACCAAAAGCACTGGTTAAAAGGATACATGATCCAAAATTGTGTCAAATATTACTTTTTTAACTGACAGATTTAGTATTGGAGATTAGTTCTTCGTGCCTGACCAAAAGACTCATACCGAAAGAGTCAAATATTTTTCATGTTTCTAGTCAGTGCACATTAAACCTTTAAATATTTTTTAAAAATGGCCTCTCATCCCCTCACCAGCTTCCAAGTGTGACACCTCACTTACATTACACAAGTGGGCACTTGCAGGACGAACAAGAACGCACTTACCCTGGGATATGTTACCCCCCAGTGAGACACTTTTCTAGCTGAGCAGATTTTGTAACGCAGTCACACTTTTGAGAAGTCTGAGCACAACATACACACGCTTTGTAAATGACTGGCCAGGCTTAAACTATAGGTTTAGCTTGATGTTTGCTGTGTTGCTCTTAGCTTGACATGGCGTCCCAGTTTTAGCAGAGATGCAATGCTGATTTTGACAACAGACTGAAGTTACTCGGGTTCCTTGATTAATGTGCATTTCTGTCCCATTAGGAATACAGTTAGAAGCACAGGTTCAACACCGGTGACGTGTCCTACACAAAAATGATGTACATGTTTCAGTTAAATAACTTACATCATTAATAATAACACCCAACTACAGTGTGCAATAGAAATAACTCCTACATTCCAAAGGGGAATTGAAAAAAATGCTACGAGGTATCACAAAAAAACTTTTTATTTCCCAAATGTAAGTTAGATATAAAAAAGTTTACTTTAACTTTTAAAAATTATATCGTCTAAATGGTGGCCTTGACAGCTAATACACATTTGGAGCCGTTCACTCTCACTAGCATGTCGGGCGAAATTCCTTCAGTTTCTTCTTGAATAGCCTCCTTTAGTTGGTCCAAGGACCGAAGACGATGTTTGAAAACCTCAGCTTTGATGTACCCCCACAGAGAAAAGTCACAGGGAGCGCGGTGGCCACGGAACTGCCTCACGTAAGGAAACCACTCGACCCAGGAACATCTGCAAAATGTACAAAATTACAGATTCGGCATTTTTGAAAAACGCCTCCACTACAAAGCCTCGATGCTCACCCGACCACGGCATGGTGACGACTGTAAACTTTACTATGTACTAGACCGAACGGAACGGACCGCACCCCTCTACCTGCTTTAGGGAACCCGCCAGTGATTTTTCGAAATGTGAGTTGTTTCTGCTGCACACTGTATGCTGCACACTGTATGACTGAACTTGTACTTAAACTAAAAAAGGTTCTGTCCCTCAGCATTTGCTCAGCCCTCTTACATGAACATTTTCAACCCCTATGAAATGTATGGAATAGTTCACAAGCCACAAGTTCGACAGAATTTTGCATCATCCAAATTTCCTGAAGATTAGTGAGAGCAGAAAAAAAACGTTCTCTGATTCTTATGTTTATTTTCATCTTTAAGGAACTGAAGGATTTGGTGTGGACCGTTGGGGTGTAGCCCCTGGTATTTTTAATAGCCATTGTTAAATAAATTATTTTTTTAAATATGAGGACACATAAAAGACCTATGAGATGCACTCCCTGCAGCTATGGAAGCGTTTAAACAGTTTTATTTTAGGCTACACACGATCACTTTGACAACAGGCTCATAGCAAACTGAAAGAAAAAGTGAATTTTTTCAGCTCTCTGTTGTTCCAGGGCAACAGTGTTAAAATGAGCTACTAGATACACAACACACATCATGTGGTTAACACAAATATTTGAATGGTTCAGCAAGGCTTGAACATGGCATCTATTTATGTTTGACTCATTAAGTCTGCAAGAATAAGAGCATTAAAATGCAAATTATTATGCAGTAAATCTTGCTCACATTACTAACTAGTGTTACAAGAGCTCATTGAATTGGCGCACCTTTAGGGAAACAGTGGTGTCTGTAAGTTAACTGCATTAACGGTGAGGTCTACCAACAGACACAATGCTGATATGTTTGAGAAAACATAGCAGGGCTCTTCTCAAAATGGCATAAAATACTTCATAGTCGTAGTGCCTCCTCGGGCCATCTTTTCCCCAATAAGCAATGCACATGCACTCAGCCGTCCACATTATGGAAAGGAAAAGGTGATTCATCAGCAAGCTGCAATGCACGGAGTGTTCTGACACCTTTCTATCTTAGCCAGCATTAACTTTTCAACAATTTCTGCTAGAGCAGCTCTTCTGTAATATTGGACCAGATGAGCTAGACTTTACTCCCCTGTCATTTTGGAGATGCTCTGATCTAGTCGTCTAGTCATCACAATTTGGGCCTCGTCAAAATGGCTCAGATTTTTACATTCAATTTATTTTCCACATCAATGTCAAGAACTAATATATCTCAGTCCTTGACAGGTTTCATTGTAACAAGATAATCAGTGTTATTCATTTCATCTGTTAGTTTGACCAGTGAATGCTATTTTCATTACATAGGCTGTCTGGTTCCTCTAATTTTAGCTGTTAGAGCTGTTATGGCAGTTTTGTGTAGGGCCCACATCTGTGTGTGTGAACAGTCAAAAGTAAGGCTGTAACGGTACATGTATTGGTACTGAACCGTCACGGGACATGGGTCACGATTCGGTACATGATGTCGTACGGAGAATACACAGTACGATGGAGAGGAGGTGATTGAAGTAATGCGGATCCTACGGAATCACAGAGGGACCAAAATGCGCCAGTAAATCATAAACCTGGGTGGTAGTGTGGCGCAATAGTGCCACCTACTGGCGTAACACTTCTGCTGCCTTACACATACATGAAAATATAAGCTAGAGTGTGTGTTTACTGGTTAATACATTTAAAATTTATACATTTATTTAAAATAAACAAAAACAAATCAAGCCTCATTCTTTAGAACTTTTTGTTACTTAACTTCTCTGTATCATGAACCGTACCGTGATGTCAGAACTATAGTGTGAACCGAATTCTGGCGTATTCTGTTACACCACTATATATATATACACACGCACACACACACACACACACACACACACACACACACACAAACAACAAACCCGCAGTGTTTGTTTTTAATTCACACCTATATAAACCTGTTTTCTCATTTGCACACTACTCACTTATAAATGTGAAAATTGAAGCGGCAGAAGTGGACAAAATTAATAATAATTACACACAAACACAGAAACACACACATAATCACTCTCACACACACTCAAACCCACTCAGAAACACACTCAGCTTCAGACAGTCAACCTTTTCTCCTGGACAGTTCAGCTGGAGTGTGTGACTGTACTCACCGGTGATGGGCACTAACGGAGCAGCGTGAGGGAGAGAGAGCCACTTTAGAACAGATTTATATTAAACTACACCAAACACACACACATACACAATACACACACACACACACACACACACACACACAACACACACACACACACACACACACACACACACACACACAAGACACACACACAAGACACACACACACACACACAATACACAATACATAATACACACACACACACACACACAGGGAGTGTTGGGGGGACATACAAAAAATGGAGGGGATGGACACTATAGAGACACTTAACACCAATAATACACTAAACAACCACCACCACCATCAGTATATGAATCTAATTGCATTTATTCATTATATACTCTTCACAACCTGTCTATCTATTTATCTGTCTGTCTGTCTATCTGTCTGTCTGTCTGTCTGTCTGTCTGTCTATCTATCTATCTATCTATCTGTCTACTTGTCTTCCTGTCTTCCTCCCTGTCTATCTATCTATCTATTTCTATGTGTCTACTTGTCTTCCTGTCTTCCTTCCTTCCTGTCTGTCTGTTTAATCCCACTGTGTTGTCTGTTGTCACTGTGCTGTTGCTGTACTTTATGTGAACTGGGAAAATTTCAGCAAACCCTTCAGTCGCGCTAGCGGTTTAGGCTACAACAAAAAGAAGGTAGCTAGCATGCTAAACCTACACATAAGATAGCTATGGAATTTAAACATAACAGGAATTTAAACATAACAGCAATTTAAATGGTAATGTAACATTTTCCATGTAAAAGGACTTTAAAATGTAACAACTAGAAAAGGACACATTTGTGGGTGGAGACAGGGTAGATCAGTACCTAGCGGTCACAGACGAGCTATTGTTCCACATCTACATACACACACTTACATGAACAAGGACTAGAGCACGTGTTCACAGAAAATGTCTCTTCCACAGGCAGGGCTGTTCAATGGCTTTCTGAGATGGTCCTGCCTTCATATCAGAACTGGGCATTAGTGTTCTCCTCCAAGTGTGTTGAAGAACTCATGCTGCACTGCTGGAACTGAGCAGTTCAACACGCTTGGAGGAGAACACTAACTGCCAAATCAGGTAACAGATACCCAAACTGGCTAGGACATCCCGTTCACACTACACTGTTAGACTGCTGTATGTCTATTTATTGTATTGGTTCTGCCGTAACTTAGTAAAATCTGATTTCAGTAAATTTAATCTCTGCAGGTTTCCCCCACCCACTTGTGGGCGGAGACTCCTGAAAGTTCTCCCGGGTTAAAAATCTTGTATTTTTTCCTGTTTGTTTCTATGACCTAAAAAAAGGGCATTTTTGTTCTTATTTCTTATTTATTTTATTAAATTTATGCTTTATTTGACATGGACAGCGCACATTAATAAACATAGAATGTAAATGTGCCAGAATTAGACTGGGGAAACTTTCATAAAAGAGTTATGTTACTCTACCCTCCCAGAGAGAGCTAGAGAAGGTATGGTTGCCTGGTCTCCTGGCCATTGGTTGGTCATCCCGGCACCACTCAGGAGACCTTCTGAATTGTATCAGATTTGATCAGTCGTAATTCTGGACATTTACAGCCATACAGAGTTTAACCTAACTAACACCCCATTCCCAGTCCTCAGAACATCTGAATATTAGACCCAGGTGTGTTTGATTAGTGTGTAAACTCATTCAAGAACATTCGTAAGCATCTCTAAGGGGTTGATACAGATCAGTTCACAGCAACAGAAGCACTGTTTTAGTCAATAGTAATCTATTAAAAATGTATATCAGACATTTTAGTTCTGTTGTAGCTATACTGATAGTGTATTTCTGTGTGTAAATAGGGTCTGATGGGGCCATTATTTAAAAAAAAACCCACACAAACACAAGATAAATGTTAGGGTTCTAACACCATTAAAATATTAAATGTAGTATCTAATGTATATAAATATTCTACTAAATTCCATAAAGTGTACATACATTGTCCTTCATAATTTTATATATCTGTCCAGACTGTTTAAAGCTGCCTTGTGAAAAGACTCTTTCTGTGGACACAGGGACAATGATGTCTAACACACCAAGGCATGATGGGAAATGTAGTCCAAGTGGTGTAACAAGGGAGCTCAAGTCTGTGAGATCCTAACCACTAAGTTCTCTCTGATCTGCAGGGCTTAATGAGGAGCTTAATTAGGAAGGAGGAACTTAATGAGGAGATTAATTGGGAAGGTGCTGGCCAATTAAAACAGGTGATTGGTTGAACACCCCTGGTACAGGGACACACAGCAGGGCTGAAACGAGCCTCACCTAGAACCGCGGTGGGCACCAGCGGGTCGTTGGGCACTGCAGCAAAACAGAATTTCATCAGAGAAAGATCCAACAGCTATCATAAAGGACAGAAGAGACACTGCAGGACAAGAGATCTGGAAGAAAAATCTAGTCTAAACATCTAACGCCTCTCACTTTGAGACTGGTGTAAGGATATATAATATGTTAAAAGTAATTTTGAAATGGTTCGTCTTTATTCGATTGGCTCGTTTTACTCAGAATACAGATAATTTAATAAGCAATAAAGCTTTAAACAAGTAATTAAACAAGAATGAGTCACTTTCACTAAATAAAATTACTCAAAAGGGAATAAAAATGTAAGGTAAATAAAGAAATAATTAACTCAAGAAATACATTTTAAGTTGCTTAAAGATATTATTCGATTTTACTGGATTATTGAATTTGATTTCCGTATATTACACTTGACTGTGACAAGATTTTACTTGATTTTCACTAGATTTTGTTAAATTTTGCTAGATCTTAACTGTATTTTGATTAGATTTAACCAGATTGCTCTAGACTTAGCTAGATTTTACACAATTTGGAATAGATTTCATTAGATTTAACCAGATTCTGCTAGATTTCAGTAGATTTGGAAAGATTTCACTAAATTTTGAGAAGATGAAGATAGTTTTGGCTGTTCACAACCGGCTCTGAACCGGCACATCTGTAGATTTGTAAAGGTAACAAAATGTAGAAGATGAAATAAACGTATAACATACAAGAAACTCAAGAAATATATGAGTACCTTCAAGATTTCACAAGATTTTATCAGATTATTAAATACATTTCACAATATTTCACTTGAGTTTGACTAGATTTTACTTGATTTCCACTAACTTTTGCTAAATTTCACAAGATTTCAGTTGATTATGAAAACATTTCACTAGATGAAGTTAAGGTCCGAGGATAATGTGCAAAAGTCTGGTTGCTGAATTGCAAGGACTTCAATATACAGTTACTGTTCATAACATATACAGTTACTGTTAATAACTAAATTTAACACTTTGGGGAACACAACTGTTACTTATATTTTCTATTGTATGTAGTAAAACTAGCAGAAAAAACTACCATATTTTAGTGTGTTCTCTGTAGTGTGTGTACTTTTCTTTAATTAGAAACCCAATAACACATCATCTGACGGGGGTGTTTTTGCATATGCAAATTTTGCATAAGGTTGTGCATAAATATTGTTGTTATCTCATTTATACCTAAAAAAAACCCAACAAAAACATATCTTCCTGGTAGTGTGTTCAGTGTGTGGGCATCTACATCCTGCATGACTGAGTAATACAGGGAGCGTTACCGAGAACAGGCCCACATGCAAATTCTGGTAAATTTTGGTACATCTGGTTACTGTTTCTATTTTTAAACTCAATTACCTGCCCAAGAGGACATCCGAGGACATCAGCATTTCAAATTCTGAGAAAGAGCAACTGAAGAGCAAACCTTAAGATTCATATGACTTAAAAAGTCATTTGAGGTCAAAATAATTGTAAAGAATCTGCAGCTTTTAATGTTGAACGTTTTAGGTAAAAGGAAACTTATATGTGCTATTTGTGCTATATGTTCTTATATCAAGGCTTTTTCATAATAAACAGATTACGCATAAATTGAGTGCACTGCATTCAAATAATTTAATACGTCTAAATGTGACCTTGGCCAAAGCATTTTGAGCAAATTTTTTAAAAGTAAAAAAATTGCCAGATTAGATTTTTTTGGTGGGTGGGAGCTGGCGGGACGAGGCATCGCAAAATGAAAGCTGAACTCACATCGGTTGTTGAAGCTGTGCGAGTCCATGAAGGTGACGGACATGGGGTCCTCTGCATGGAGGGTGCTCTGCTCGGCGTAACTGCGGTCCATCGCGTTCACCATGTGCGTCATCTCCTGCCTGGTGTTTCCGATTGCGTCCTTGCGTTTCTTAGCCAGTTTCCTGACAGATCAACCAAATGAAAAACCATTAGAACCTTCCTCGCCTTCAGGACCATCAAACAACCCCTCCCACCACCACCACCCCCTACCACACAAAAACAACAACAATGCCATCAGATGCACCAGAACATAACAGCAAGAGGAGAGAAGGACAGAGAGAAAAGGACGAGCCAGAGGGACAGTGCCGTTCAGAGGCAGAGGAGAACGTTCAGGAACTCTCGAGGGAACCCCAAGGAAACATGTGCGAACATCTACAGAATTTCCCAGGTTCAGTTATGTGGAAAGATGAAGGTTCTGCACGGCATCATGCTCAAGGATCCGTCAGGCAGAAGGGAGTGAAAATTGCTTTTAAAACCAACATTCGTCTTACCGCCCGTTTTCCAACCTGGACCCCAGCGCTCCAAACGAAACTGACAAACATCTCAAACGATGGATCTACCACACTTGGACTGTTCGGGGGCTGGCAACATAATCAGCAACTGATATCGCTAAACAAATCTTAACTCTAAGTTTAATTAACAGATGTTAAGACCTTAAGGTTTTCTTCTCTACTGTCTTTTTCAGAAACATTTCGCTTCGAATAAACCGAGACTTTCCAAGAAAAGTATGGAGTTGAAGTCAGGATACTTCTATAAAGCTATGGCTCCTCAGAGACACAAACTCGGGTTATGAAGTTTAGACTGAAGATCAAATGCAGGAGGTGTTTTTGTATCTGGGGTTTTGTCGTCTGGACCATTCACGGGTTTGGGAGGTACGCTGGCAAGAACGCTTGCTTTAGTCTAATCCTCTGGACTGTAGAAGGTCAGGCAGAAGTTGTACAGTAGAAAGAAAAGTTGGATGGGTTGAGAAACTTGTAGGTGAGCGATGTAAACGGGCTGTTAGTTTAACAGAGTACGAGGCATCAGGTGGTAAAGTGGTTGATGGATGGAGGTCACTGGGCCAGAGGGGGGCTGATCTGAACTCTTGCTGGGGTTTAGAAGTCTGAGTTCTCTCTTGGACTTGTTCGTAATTATTATTATCACACAGGACAAAATGTAATTTTTAAGCTAATTATCGTGACATTTTTGATAGACATCTAGTTAACACATTTTTGGATGGACATCTAGTTAACCCTTTTTTGGATGGACAGCTATTTATTGCTATGGGAAACAAACTGAAGTCATTTCACGTTTCCAAAATACTGCTGTAAACTGTAGATTTTTTTATTTACTTATTTATTTATTGATTTTTGTTTATTCCTAGATAATCCAAGAGAATTCAGACCGACTGTTTTACCATTTCAAGTTCAGGCTACAGATTTTAAGTTAAGCAACCCATCATTTTAAGTAGCTCATTTTGAGTCTAATTTTTGAAACTTTAAAACATGTGTTGGGTCATTTTTAACCTAGAGTGCCAATCCAAATACTCATCACCCCATCCCAATCGGACCGATGTGTGAAGGCATTAAGGATGAATGGCAAATGTGACGAACCGACACACACACACACACACACACACGCATGCATACATAAAAAAAAAAGGGGGGGGAAAGGAAATGAGAAGTGAAATACAGACACAAGTGCAGCATTCTTTTTTCAAATAACACAGCGCTTGGATCATGGCTGATAGCACGGAGCATGTTGGAGCTGGCAGGATGGCAGAGCGTGTGCGTTTGGCCGAAGCGGGTCGTGTTTTCACTTGAAAAAAGGATACTGCATCTTTAAAACACTAACAGCACTGCCCAGAGACAAAGACCAACAACCCTTCTACCGGTCTTGCTCGTCTTTATCCACTTTTTTTCTGTTTACTTACAGGTAATATGAGTAAGAATAGTAGGTCCTCCTGGCAAGCAAACGAGAAACAGCACAAACAGAATGAAGAAAAAGTGGTCAATGCAGAATCGGAATCCAACAGAAGTAGCACAACTGGGCGGGTCAACACATCTGAGGCTTATTCACGTATTTCTTCACTGCTTTTCAAGTCTATTTGTTTTGCTATCACTCCTCAAATACATGCTTGTTCCTTAACTTGAGAATCTGCATGCAGTCTAAGCACTTGAGAAATGGGGAAAACAAACAAACAAACAAAAAACATCATGGCATGCAAGCTTGGTTTGATTTTTAGACACTACAGTAATCTTTAAGTACGTCTGGATGCAGACCAGAACAAAAGAAACTGGCAACAAGTCATTGCTAATGCTAGCAACTAGCAAAACAAAAGCACTTTTTTCAGTGAAACCATTCGCAATAGCTGAAAACTCCAAATAAAAATAAAATGCAAAAATAATGATAATAAGCAAATGACATCCTGAGAGGACAGACATGGTCACTGACCACCATTTTAAAGATGCAGTATCTCCCAAAACCTCCCGATTTAGCAGAAATAAACTTTGCTCTTGTTCGAGGACAATCCTTACACACATACAATTTTCCAAAACTGCATTCGTTTACCGTTTATGAGGGCGGGCAAATTCAAAGGAAGCTTATGCATATTACATAAAGATAGCAACAAAAAGCATTTTCTACAAAAATAATGATAAATCTCTTGCACACAAATGGAAAAGTATGAAGCTTAAAAATGAACTTCCTCAACATCATTATCTCAACAAAATTGTGATCTGAAAATGAGTCTGAATGAGTTTCAAAATTGCATGAAGAATGACAGCAGTGATTTATGGGAGAAGGACGATGGATGGTCAGTACATTCGCTTTCTCTCACTGCATTCCGGTTTAATTTAGGAAATATTAAACGCCTTACGTGGTTTTATTCTCAATAGAGGGGAATGAGGGAGACAGCAGAAGTAGTAAGCAGGAGATTCATTACTTTTCTGATGAAGAAAACTTAAAAATCTGTTTTGCCGTTTTTAGACGATTCTAAAACAGTGTTCTACCCAAGCCGATCCTGAATCAGGGAAGTTCTATTTGAGTTGACTTTGATTTGGAACTGATCCTCAATCAGTGCTGCTCTCTCGGTTGTATTCTCTCAGAGCTGATTCTAAGTCAGTTCTGTTTTCTCTGAGCTGATCCTTACTCAGCACTGATCTTGTTGAGCTGACATTAAATGAATTATGTTCTTTTGAGCTGATCCTTAATCTGAGCTGATCTTGAATTAGGTTTTTTCTTCTTGGCTGATTCTGAGTCAGTATTATTTTCTCAGAGCTTATCCTGATTCAGTTCTGTTTTCTTAGGGCTGAGCCTTAAACGAAATGCATTTCTGTAAGAAAATACGAAGTATGATTGCGTGGTTGCAATAAAACCTGTTTTGAAACACCCAAATATTGGTTTTGTTAAAAAAAAATTGCACCACTGACCAGCAATCTTCTGATTCAGAGGCCGACACTTTAATGGCATGCGTTAAATGGCCGGCTCTTACCAAGTCATTGATGGGTAAGGACGCCTGAAAGTGCAAGTAGCCACATTCACAGGATGATTATTTTTAATTAAACCAAAACAAATGTGTCTTTTTTATAATAACTGACCAAAGACTTAGTGTCTTGAAGTCTGTTTATGAGTCTTGAAGTCTGTGTGTTTTGCTTTGCACTTGTGTTTTTAGGGTTTTTTTTTTTTGCTTTTTGTCTGAGCTGTTCTCTCTGAGCTGATTCTGAATCTGTGCTGTTCTCTCTGAGCTGATCCTGAACATGTGCTGTTCTCTCTGAGCTGATCCTGAACATGTGCTGTTCTCTCTGAGCTGATCCTGAATCTGTGCTGTTCTCTCTGAGCTGATCCTGAACATGTGCTGTTCTCTCTGAGCTGATCCTGAATCTGAGCTGATCCTGAATCTGAGCTGATCCTGAATCTGAGCTGTTCTCTCTGAGCTGATCCTGAATCTGTGCTGAGCTTTGTCAGTTCTGTTCTCTAGGCTGATCCTGAATCAGCACTGTTTTTATCTGCTGTGTGTTTAGCAGCTGGACTGCTGTCAAAACAGTGATGGGCTATGTGGGTAGAAGAAGGACAGAGAGGAGGCGAGAGATCCAATTATCTTCATGAGCATCTACACATCGCCGTGCAAATTAACACTTACCACTAATTGACTTCTGACAAAAACAACAACAACATTCCATTATGGTTAATAGAACCACGAACAAAGAACCTTACCATAAACAGCCATAAAAATAAAGAGCATCTTGAGAAAAACACTACATGCATCTGATCTAACGGGTTATAAAAGAACAACTTCTGCAACATGAGAACTGTCCAACAATTTAGAATTTTAGAAGAATTAATTTTCCTTTAGGTACCACATGAGATTATTTACACTGTAAACACTGTACTAACCTCCTTCTGAAGAAAATATAAATACACCTAATAGATAATAGAGTATATTGAGTAATTGAGTGCATATATTTAAAATATCAAACATCTGACCGCTTTCCCAGCAAGAAGGCATGAAATTACATTATTTTAGAGTATGGGGAGCCAACTCACTTCTTAAACACTCGTTTATTACAACTAATACTGGGATTATTAATGATTTCCATACAAAAGACCTCAGATTGTGTACTAATAGGACACAATGAATAATGTTTACTGTATAAAACATTTACAAGTGAGGTTTATTGGACCAAGAACAATAACTTAATTAATAAAATACTGTTGTGTCAGAAATATTATTTAAATATTGTAAGTGCAACTAGCAGCCGATGCTGGAGGCACTTATTGTTTTCCATTTTTCATATTTCTTTGTGGTGCATGAATCATATTTTTTGGAAATTCAATAAGCGAGTATAATTTTATTCCAGTCCAGCAGGGAGAAGAGAAGGCAGCCTCATTAGAGGCGGCTGACCCAGGACGCGGAGCGAGCCGGATATTCCACCGCGGGCTCTCTGCCAACACTAAACACAGAAACTCGGGCCAATTCACACTGCGGGCCTGGCCAAACACACTCATCCGAGCGTGCTCAGGGAACAAAAACACACGGCTCGATGATATAACGTGCTTTCATGTGATGTTCTGGATGTTCATTTTGTTTAAAAAAAAAAAAAAAGACAACGCTGAATTCAATAAAACGTCCTCGTTAATGATCCGGCTGCGGCTGGCCGGGACCCGGGGCGATGGACTTTCTCACACACCCACAACGCAGCAAACCATCATCTCTAACACAGCAGGGTCAACCAGTGAACTTTAACACGAGGGCCAAACAGAGAGAGAGAGAGAGAGAGAGAGACAGAGAGAGAGAGACAGAGACAGAGAGAGAGAAAGAGAGAGAGACAGAGAGAGAGAGAGAAAGAGACAGAGAGAGAGAAAGAGAGAGAGAGAGAGACAGAGACAGAGAGACAGAGACAGAGAGAGAGAA
>JBBPCY010000082.1:18782947-18797110 GCA_037974405.1 Brachyalestes nurse | reverse complement strand
GAAAGAAAGGAAGGACAACTAATACTCGGGAGACGGGGAACGGGATCTATGGGGTGAGGACGAGGTGGCCGTCACATCAGCCTGCTGCAAACAACCTACTTTCGTCACAGGCCCTGTTCCTGCCTCTTGGTTTTCTCTTTCACTTTTGGTTTTTGGACCAGTTAAAATATGTCAGCTGCTTTTATTTAACTCTGTTTATGGAAGTTGTTTACATACAAAATTGTTCAAACTTAATGTACGTCAGAAGGTTTCTACCGCATAATGAAGCGTGTTTTTATTACTCGCTCATTTGAATAAATCATTGTAAAATAGGTTTATGTCAGTAATCATGAAAGGTTATGTAGGCTTATGTAGACACCATGCCTGAATATTGACTTTCAGTGTAAAGTCACTCTTATATTTTAAAGGGGGATTTATTTATTGTTGTTGTGTTCTTAACAAATAAACACTTACAGCACAGATAAATGGCTTTCCATTCCTGAGACGTCTCCGGCCTAAGATTTAATGTATCATGCACAATTATTGTTATGTTATCTGCAAAAAAGGCAATACAGAGGTTATAGAATGACCAATGACATACTGCTCAGAAAATAAGACAAAATGTATTTCATAAAGTTTACTTCTAGTTTTGTCTTCTAGCACATGTGCTCATATGTTCATATTCATTATGTTAGATAATACTGCGCATGTGGCATGGCTCACCTCCACCCAGTTTCCCCCGCTGTTCCCATATCAACCAGCCCAAGCGTGAAATGTATTAGCGTTGGCCTCCAGAATCCATCTTTGAGGAGCAGGACACCTGTCAGGAGTGATAATTCAGCTGTCTGACACTCAAACTGCTCCTGTCTCTTTCTTATTAACACACCTGAGCTTCCCTGATAAGTGTCTTCAGACCAGAGAACAGCTAATGCAAAAAAAAAAGTCACTCTATTGAGTTTTAATAATGTGATAACAGAGGTATCCTTTATGAAATGAAGTTCTTAAAAATAGACTGAGAATGGACTACTTTCAGATTCAGAGTCCAAAGAAATAGGCTACAGTGTTCTTTTATAATTTCAGTAAAAAGTTTTAACCCCTTAAATATAGGCTTATTATTTGGTTATTAAATCAAAAGTCCATTATTCAGTAACTAAAGTATTTAGTAGGCTAGCTACTTTGGGAGTTTACAGTGCTAAAAACATCATACATACTGACTTAATATATGTTCAAATATACATCAGATATTACATATGTGTATGTTTATGCTATGTAGTTATGAGATTTAAGGACTGGATCCACAAACAGGCTGTTACAGGTCTCATATGGGCAGGTTAACTTCCCTTTAAAATGAGGCTGAAGGGCCAGTATCCTACAGTTTCCCTTGTTTTCCCCCTGATGCGCATATAAAGCTTGTTTATTTATATGCCTAAAGCTATCATACTAGAGTGAGCAGGCCTGAACGAATACTTGTGTAATAGACTATAAACCATATAAACAATACTTTTGTCATGTTACAAAACCAGTACGTGATTGCAAGAACACTACACCTACTAATGATACTGGAGCATTATGTGTCATCAAAGGAACATAAAAGGAGGGATATAGCAGGAGATATGAATGGAAGAATATCGCAGGAACATTTAGTCTCATCAAGTAAGAAAAAGTAGAAGATGACTAAGACAAGGTCAGCAAAAACACAGTCCAAATAACTCAAGACTGTGAGCTCAAGACATGCCTGGATATTTTTTTACATTTGTGATTAGGCTCTATTATGCTTAAACATAATTATATTTTTGGCACCAAGAAAGGCTAAAGACATTCTGTGTGCAAATTTGAGGTGAATATAGGTTGAACAGTCATAAAATTAAAACCACCGGCCTAAAATCCATCGAGGCAGGGTCTCCACCAGACCGCTGTAAAATGTTAGCTCCAGATTCTTTCAGTTCTGAAAGCTGTGAGGTGGGGCTTCCATAGATCAGACCAATTTGTCAATCATATCCTACAATCAAACCCAATTTCTGACTCATTTAATCCCAACATTTCAACAGGTGTCATTGTAACAAGATAATCAGTGTTACCCACAAAGGTTTTTAGCAATACTTTCTCCTCACTGCATGTTTGACATTAGTCCCTCTTGTGCCTTGACACAATTTTACACACTCTTGACGTTTTCCACTTCATAAGAAGCCATTAGGACTGGACAGCAGTTTCATTCTGTCTTAGAAACCAATTTGAAGCATTTCAGTCAAAGATGTTATAAAAAAAAAGTCTGTGACAAACAAATTCAATCAAACTTTTTTACAAGTCATATATATGTGTAAATGCTTATATATACAGCTATAGAACTTTTTAAGCAATCTTTATAGTTGTCATCTTTCTCTTGAGTGAAACAGTATCTCTATAAGCACTCTTGATACACTGTGAAAATAAAATTACCAGCTGAATTCCACCCTGTCAAGTACAATCTGATTTGATTTGACTCTGGAGGAGGTAATTTTATGCAATGTAATATGTAGTAGAAATTACTGTAAGATAGCTGTAGTGCTGTGGCTGATTTTATCCTTTTAAATGACAGACTTGGTGCTTTTGAAGCTCTTTCCAAAAATGCAGTCGTGTATATTTCTCCTCTTCATTATTACTTTCTTTTATGTGAATGCCTTTCCATCCAAAATATGATTAATTTGGACTCAAAATTGGAGTTTCCAAAATGGAACCAAAAGACGACAAGTAAGAAACAGCTGAGGAACAGCACAGGAATCCAAGCAGCTTTGATCTGAGAACGCTATGTGGAGGTGGAATGGTTGGAGATCTGGCATGGTGGATGTGAGAGTAGGATGGGCCCAGTGGCCTGTCAAGCCCTATCTACCTCAGCCAGACTGTCGGACAGCCAGGCGCGCACTCTGTGATTTCTGCATTATTCATTTGCACTGGCGGGCGCCTGTAGTCCCTGGAGCCTGACTTGCATTTCCACACTTCAAACCTGAATGAGCAGCTGGACAGGAGCGGGTCGCCTACAGACTTGACGAAACATACGCCAATTCCAATTGCTTGGGACAGGTATATAGGCAGGCACTAGAGGATAAGGCATGAATTTGAGTATTCTGGTAAACGTTCCTCACCAAAATGTAACCGGCAAGCCCTGGTCCTTGCTTTAACCTAATCCAGTTTGCAAGTCCAAAGTGAAACATTTCAAGCATAATTCCATTCAGATTATTCATGACATTTTTGGATGGTTTGTGCATTTACAAACATGATACATTGAAAGGTCCTCCTGACAACCTTTACAAACTCCTACAAATGAACAGATTTGAAATGTAACATCAGCCATGGTCGGACAGAGTACCTGGTCATTGGCGGGCAAGGTCCTCTTCCTAGCTGCCAGGTCATTTTGTGTTTCAAACCCTGCGTAGAAGTGATTCAGCACATCTGGAAGAAAGCCTCACCATCGCAGGCAGGTGAAGGTGTTCTGTAGTTGGTGATGGCCCATGCCCAAAATCTCCCCAGTGTCTTGGAAGTGCATTCTGAACATTTGAACACATCTCTGTGCCGATGGTCCTTACTGTTCTCAGGACAGCCTTTCCACCTGATCTGAAGGTGTCTCAGGTTCTCAGCACCTCCCCAGTCATCCACAGCTTCTGGTAGGTGCATGTAGTGATGGCCTTGGAGACAGTGTAAAGACCACATACTGATGGAATTTAGGTATAAGTGCCTTGGTGGGCAGCTGGTAGCCTAGTGGTTAGGGCATTTGCCCTGCAATCAGGAGGTTGTGAGTTTGAATCCCAAGAACGCTAAGCACCTCTGAGGTACCCCTGAGCAAGGTACCGTCTGCACACACTGCTCCCCAGGTGCTGTGTTCCTGGCTGCCCGCCGCTTCACTTGGTGAATGGATTAAATTCAGAGGAAGAGTTTGGTGCTGTTCACGCTGTGTGCTGTGGTGTGTTCATGTATGAAAGAATGGTCACTCCACTTGAGATTTGTATGGTTAAAATCTCTGACATCAATAAACAGTCCAGGTGTGAGTTTTTGAGCTCACTGAAGGTTCTGTAACGTCTGGCCAGCATGTTAGCATTGGTGTTAGGTGGAATGTACATCATGACTATGCACATGGTGGTGAAATCATGCAGTGTATAAAATGTTCTCCATCTAACAGTCACAAACAGCAGCAGCAGTAACCACTCGAGACCAGCACAGTATTCATACACCTGTCATTGTTGGTGTAAACACACGGGTCCCGTCCTCAAGATTTTCTGCTTAGAGTCATGTTTCTGTCTGAGTGGAACATTAACATGTTGCTAATGAAAACACAGCAGTCTCTGAACTCACGCTGGGTAGTTTGCTGGACTAGGATTCCCAGTTTATTGTCCACAGAGCAAACATTGGTGAATGGGATGGCTAGCCGGCTAGCATTAGCTTTTAGCCCAGCCTGGACCCCCACCTACTTACCCTGCTTCCGATTCCTTGCCCACCAACTGTGATGTCCCCTCCTGGTCCCCATAGTAAGCTGAGGTAGCTGAGCTTGTCCAGCAGCCTCTCCCTGAAGTAAGTTTGTTGTAGATAGCCTAACTTAAGCAGGGTCTGGTAGACTTGTGTACCAGTCACACCAGCTTGAGAGTTTGGTGTGAAAGTTGACTGAATTTCCAAGTTCCAAGTTAAATTTTTGGACCTGCTGTGACTTAATGTGCCACCGTATTGGAACAGTTAAAACTGAGAACAGTTGAAACCCCTACTGCAACTGATATAAAGCAATTCTGCACAGAGGAGTCGGCCAAAATTCCCCCCACGGCATTGTAAACTTGAACTGTTGGTGTTATCATGCTAAACTGCAGAACGCACATTTACATAAAGTAAATCTGTTTGAATAATCACCACCTGACAGTTTCAGGCTAAGATGACATAGTAACTCCACCTTAATCTTGGCACCATGAATTATCTCCATTTTCGGCTCCATTTCCAGCAAGATACCAGATCAAGGTGCTCATGTGAAACAGAGATTGTGCCTGTATGATAGATCAGAGGCCCAGTTTCATATTTGTGAGATGAAAAGGCCTCGCTGCTGAGATAAGAATCTTTACTTGTTCCCCTGCTAGACAGTCATCCTTGGGTATGTACCCTGATCTAGGATCAACCTCTACTGCCTAAACCAAGGCCTTTACCATAACAGGAGAAGCCGCCAGACTGATCTCAGATCGGTTTCCTAGTGAACAACAACTGCCATGACAACTCCCAGACTTATCTTAGGGCTGCAGAAAACTGATAAGCCATAGTGCGAGACCAATTTACCGCCGTCCTCCCCAGCGAGCAATGGGTGATGCAGCCAGGCATGTTAGGGGTAGCAACCAGAAACACAACCCGAAAGTGGCCACATGCTTTCTGTTGTTTCATATTTCTCAAGTCTTCAAAAATGGGCAGAAAAAGGAGCAATTCTAGCTTAAGAATACTGGCATGTGTTGCCAGGTAATGAAATAAGGAGGAGCGGAAGAGGCGGAGTATAAGTTAGAGGCGGAGCTACTAGCATATTCAGTGTAAGTCAGAAGTCTTGACTATTAGCAAAGCTGGAGATGTATCAGAGGGTTTATATTCCATTTCAATTGAAAAGTGGATAGGATTCTGAGACAATGAGGCTGACTTGCTTTTATATATACTGATTATAATAATAAATTATGTAATTTAATGTACAGTATTGTGCAAAAGTCTTTCACACCTGCAAAAATAATTTTTACAAACTGTTTACATGAGCCGCGAGTGTTTTTTTTTTACATGAATGTTACTAAATATACTAAATAAAACTAAAAGGAATAAAAACAAATAACATTATACAGTAAACTGTGATTTTATAGACAGTATATAAATGTATTCCTCATGGAATCCCAGTTATAATTGTAGTTTCCATCAGAAACGTTCATTAAATTAATGATGCTGATGGCATCGAGGACAAATCTGGAACCGTGTTCTCCTCAACTGGTTCACAAAATAATTTTTTACACTTTCCTGTTTGGTGGAATATATTCTAATGTTAACTTCAATTCCAGAAAGACACCTCATCACACACTGAAAACAATTTGCATATGTGCCAAAGACGTTTGCACAGTGTTATATATTTTCTTCAACCTGATTTTGAAATTAGAGCAGCTATTTATGAAGCAGTGTGGCAGCTTATAAACTAACCTATGCTTATAAAATGCATAACTATTAAATAAAAGTATAGTGGTCTGAGAGAAATCTCAAAGAGAGCTGCTTTGTGAGTGGTGTGCCTATATTTTTGTATGTCTTTATTTTAGGTCGTTGGACTCTTCTTTCCAGAATTCATATTTTCTAATCACTGGATTGGTCATCTCCTGTCAACAAAACTCAGGTTCATAAAGTACATTCAGGGACCAGAGTTAAAAAACCCTGGCTCCATATAATCTTTTATCTGAAAAGTAGGCACAGAATGTATAGCCACACATACTCATCTGCCTAAAATTTCCACCCAGTAACTATTAGCCTCCACAAATTACAATTTCAAATGAGTTTTTCAGTTATAACTGGGAAAAGCGGTATGTTTTTGATGTTTCTTCCCTTGAATAAACTGTGAGAGGGATTTTAGCTAACAGTGCAAGATATGCATATATGCTTTGTCATTATTAAAATTAATTCATACATTTGCAGTTAAGAAGAATCAACATCTCAGCTAATCAAGGACACGTCTCTTTGATGAGTACTAACGAAATCGCTTAATTCAGCCTGGTGTACCCCTTTCCAGAGGAAATAGGGCAACCATTGCAAACAGAAACTGAAAACTGGTTCATTAGCTCAGTCTCATTCTGACCATGTGACAGCAGACTAATCTGTAGTTGAAGTACATTTCTAAAAACATTTTTTATAACAAGAACCCATGTCATTATTATCATTACTGGCAACCCTGCATTCAGCACTTGTGTAGCTTCCCTTTGCCAACACAACAGCAATGAGTGTTCTCCTGTAGTGCTTGATGAGCTTGGACAATAAAGAGCAAGCCATCTGAGACCAGTGTCAGGGGACTGGGATGGCCATGGCAAAAGCTTGATTCTGTGGTGACTGCATCATTTTTGGGTGGATATAAATGTGTTATGGATCATGATACAGCTGTAAGTTAAAGGTTAGATTTCTTATATAATTTCAATGTAAGACAAAGACAAAAAAACAAAGTCAAAAGGTTCTGATGTGAAAATGGCAATAATTTGATGCCAGATTTGAGCTGTTTTTTCAGTACTTCGACAGAACTTGACTAGAATCCTGTCTGCTAAAAGCTGTGAATATCATGTGACTGCGTATCTTGCGAATTTCCACAGTGAACAACTGGACCTGAATATGTTTCGCTACACATAACGAACAGCTTATTGCCTGTGGAGCGGTAAAATGCTTTTTGTTTCTGACATAAAAGCATGAAAATGGTGAGGACTCTAAGTGTGTCAAGGGTAGAACTTGCAAAGCTTTCCCAAGTTGGAGATGAGAGAAGCTGCATGGCTTTGTGCTCTGTTTTGCAAGTCTCTGACAAAACTGCCTCCATCTCACCCATCCTCTCTTATCTGACAATGTTTTTGCGGCTACAGTGACAGCGAGTCTTTGTTCAAGCTTTCACTCACAATGTCTTCAGGGATGCTCAATAACATAATAACATCATAGGTATACATACTAGGGATCTAACTGTAAGGTTTCGCTGACTTTTACAGGAAGGGCAGGAGATTTGCATATCTACCCTGTTCCTACACTCTTTTGTCAGGTAAATTTATCACATAGTTGCACTTAGTAAGTTTACAGTTATTGAGTGTAACCCATGTGTTACAGCACAATTGATCAGCTCCCCTGTATTTATATGAGTTTGTGTGCATTCAGCGCCCTGATGGCCAGTGCTATGAAGCTGTTGCACAGCCGTGCGGAACCAGAACGGACGCTTCGATACCATTTGCCAGACGGTAGAAGGGAGAAGAGTCCATGTTGTGGGAGGGAACAGTCCTTCACAATGTTATTGGCTCTGTTAAAGCAGCGGCTTTGGGAAATGTCCTTTAGGGGGTGC
Source organism: Brachyalestes nurse (assembly GCA_037974405.1). Classification (NCBI taxonomy): domain Eukaryota; kingdom Metazoa; phylum Chordata; class Actinopteri; order Characiformes; family Alestidae; genus Brachyalestes; species Brachyalestes nurse. Next base: position 18,789,096 of record JBBPCY010000082.1, on the reverse strand, counting down.
AGGGGCACACCGATAACCTTCTCAGCAGCTCTCACTATCTGCTGCAGTGTGTTACAGTCCGAGACGGTGCAGTTCCTGTACCAGACAGTGATGCAACAGGAGAGGAGACTTTCGATGGTGCTCCTATAGAATGTGGAGAGGATTGGTGGGGGGAGGCTCGCTCTCTTCAGTCTCCGTAGAAAGTGCAGGCACTGCCGGGCCCTTTTAGCTTTGGAGGTGGAGTTGAGGGTCCAAGAGAGGTCTTCCGTGATATGGATGCCCAAGAACTTGGTGTTGTTGACCCTCTCTACAGGAGTGCCGTCGATGGTGAGAGGTGGATGAACAGGGCTGGATTTTCTGAAGTCAATTATCATCTCTCGTCTTGTTGATATTGAGAGAGAGATAATTGTCCTTACACCAGGCAGCCAGTCTTGTCACCTCCTCTGTGTAGGTTAAGATGTCATTGTTTCTGATGAGACCCACCACCATAATGTCATCTGCAAATTAGATGATTTGACTGGAGCTGGACTCTGCTAAGCATTCATGAGTCAGAAGTGTGAAGACCTATAGCTGATAAGCTTTGCTAATCCAAGAGAAAATTGTTAGGAGCAATTCAAACCGAACTGTTTTTAAAATGAAGCACAGTACAGGGCTGCCAATCAGAATGGAGCTCATTTACGTATGTTTGTTTTAAAGGGACAGCAGCAAAAACAATGTTCAGCCTTTTTACTTTATTTCTGTTCATGTACATTACAGGGAGTGTTTAGTTATCGTGGCTAAATTAGCAATAAGTAACTAACATTGACTCATCAGGATCTCTGAGGGGGCCAAGCACATGCAAACACTCCATTGTATGATCTTGTAAGAGCTGCAGTTGTTTGAGAAAGATGATTTTTCTACCAAAACTTAATTATCATATAAATGATGACATTCAGATTCTGATGGAATGCTGACTTTTGATCATAAGCCAACCAAGAATGGCAAAGCTCTTTTTAATGTTTTAAAGATTCCTAGTTTTTAGCCACCTAACAAGGATGAAGGGCTGGATTTCAGAGTTTATTTTGTTGCTGTCAGAAACCTTATGTCTTCAAAAATGTATTATGATGTTTTTTGATCATTTCAATAAGTGTGTAAATGGTTTGATGGTTGTTTTGATGGTAATGATGGCCAAATACATTAATCTCTCATGTATCATTTTTAAATGGCCATACAAAACCTTCTTGGTTTCCAAATGGGCATATAGTGTAAACCCCTTTAATTAAGGAGTCTACACCTCTGGTACTTAGGGACTTTTGTTTCTCAGCAATATTCCTAAGTAATGTCTGTATTTCATGTACTCTGTAACAGTCTCGTTTTGTTTGGTTCTCCTTCTCACTCTGTTCAGTTTCTGTCTCATTTTTTACTTTTGTCCGTCCCTGGCTTCCCACCATAATGCCCTCCTGTTTAGTGGCTTCCCCTGTCTATTCCCAGCTGTCCCGTCTTTATCCATCCACCACAACCCATCAGTTGGTCAATCTCCTTGGTCAGTTTCCTATATTGCTCTGCTTGATTTCTCATTATTTTGTGATGTTTTTCAGTTTTATGTTACTTAATAAATCTGCACGTGTCTGCCTCAAGTCCTACAATACATTATACACTTCAATAATGCTTAATAGTTTTGTCAACATATATTCTGAGTTTACCCACTCCACTTTCTCTAGACTATAATAACTTTAGCATGTAAGATCGCTGAGATTTCCAGCTGGAATTGGAGATGCAAATTGTATTACGTGATATTACAGAATGTGCACTCTGAGATATTCAGTCTCATTCATCACCCGCTCCCGAGAGTATTCTCTTGCTTATTTGTTTGTGTGCAAGTGTGCGATTCTCTCTAAGTAGCTTACATGTGTCTGTTTGCTTTCAGAAGCACCTAACAAAAAAAATGCACAGACAAAATACAGTAGATACCCCCTAGCCGCATAAAAGATTAGCTGAGATACCTGACTTCAAAAAAACCTCCTTAGATAATCAAGACATCTTTCATCTCGAGACAGGTGACAACCCTTCTCTGCCACCTATATCATACAGTAATAAATCATGTCACCCCCCTAACCTCAAGCCAAGATCATAGTTTAATTTCTTTGGCTTAAGCAGGTCTCCCCAGGAGCTTGCCTCAACAGTGGCTACGATTCACAAATTAGTGCCAAATTGAAATAAATAGCGCTTTCCTCGCACTTCAACGATTCTCTCTGCTCTGGTTGGGCCTGAGCGGGTTTCTAATGAGAGCATTTGCGTCAACCAAGTATCTTTCTGGCCCATAGAAAAGGAGGATAGATTGCACATAGTGACAGCCATTTCCTGTAAATGAGCTCTTGTAGTCCATAGCTGACAGTGGGGAAAAGTCTCTTCTGTCATGCTACCGTCCTGTAGCCTTTTCCATGCCAAAGCTCATTAACTCAGCAGTAATGAAGAAATATGCATTAAAGATGCATTAGGAAAGATGTCTGTAGCTCTATTTCATCATCGGTAGTGTCAGTCAAAAAATTTGCATAGTGTTGGAAGTTGAATATGGAAAAGTCATTATTTTTGGACAGTATCTGTATCAAGAAGGAAAGTGGTGGAAATCGGTTGGAACCCCTGGAACCCAGTTCTGGAAGTAAGATTTTAATTAAAGGAGGCTTATTTCTAAAATGTACTTTCCATTTTAACTTTTCCCCCAAGATTGCAATGATTTTCTACCAAGCAAGGAGGCTTAGCCAGTGTATTTCCAGTCCCTGGATCTTTTCCAGCTGTCTGCATTGCATAGTCATAGAGGGCTCAACACGCATGAGCAAGAACAACTGCAGTACTTTATTTGGATGTTCCACTATAAATGCTCTGCATTCTGCTAAAAATCTGGTAATATCGCCCTGACATTTCCTTCTGTTGATCCGAAATATAATATAATATAATTGTTGCTCATTGTAGCCAAAAGCCAACTACTTTGAGGGGATTTAACTGACATGTAAAACAACCAAACACAGAACATTCTGAAACAACAAAAACAAACCCATGTGAAGCAAAAATAGTTAACAGGGAGTCAGTGGCCACCTGAAATTTCAAAACTTTAAAAGTTTGGAATACCTCTTAAAGAGAGGATGTTGTATTCAATCTAGCAATATCTTGCTCCAACAGGCTCATGGTCGTCATTGTATGCAGTGCAGGAAGCATTTCGTTTACTGACAGCTAGCTAGCATTAAGGCTGATAAATAAAAGTTTGACTCTTGCCAGACTGAAGAACTTGATCCATAGAAATGCATACACACAAAAGAGCAGGGGGGGCACGGAGAGTTTTGACCAGCTAGTTTAGCATGTGTGCGTGTGTGTGTGTGTGTGTGTGTATGTAAGTGTGTGTGTTTGTTTGAGAGAGAGAGAGAGAGAGAGAGAGAGAGAATGAGAGACTTTTTTGTATTTTAAATATGTACTTGCTGGTGGCCTGCTCGTGATTTACCCACCTGTGACCGTCTGAAGGCAGCCAGAGTGAACAGTGTGCACGCAGCATAAGAGGTTCTGGCTAGGAGTGTCCCAGGAGCTGTGCCTTACTCCTTTGTTTATTTGTGTTAGCTATTATGTAAGATACATGTTTGCTTATACTGCTATCCACAAAAAGTGGACTCACCAATCATACAACTATCAAGCATTTTCATTTTTTTATATTTTCATTATATGCCATTATAATGAGTGGATACACAGTCTTACATTGAGAAATAAACCCGAGGATCTGCAGGTAAGGTGTAGTAGACTGGGTTTGACGAGATCTTGCCAGAGCCTGCTTTTGAATCCCCCAGGGCCTGTAGGGTACGCTCAAGATGGTGCGAGACTGATTCAGCTGTGGCTGTGTGGATGCTGCTTCAAGGCAGAGAAGAGAGGAGATGCGGGGGTGAGAGCTGGCAGATAGTGCCTAGAGTGTCAGGGTGAAGGGAAGAGAGAAAGAAAGAAAGAAAGAAAATGTTTTCACTAGTCAGAAATGTTAATATCTTTTAACCCTGTTTATAATGTTATTGACCAAAAGGACTCATTGACAGTTCAGATTAATCATGTACCAAAATACATTTGTAAATTTCCTTGGAACATTTGCATGGAGCAGCTGGCGGTTAGGGATTCCTGGACTGCTAATGACACCACAGAGATTCCTTTGAGCAAGGTACCATCCCCACACACTGCTCCCCGAGCACCCCTCGTTGTAGGCAGCCCCCCACTTCGCTTGCTGAATGGGTTAAATGCAGAGAAAGAATTTTACATTGTTCACACTGTGTGCTGTGGTGTGGCAGGTTCACGTGTGACTTTATATGTTTTGTAAGCTGTGCACTCACTTGGCACTTTATTGGAAACACCAATCTTTTAAGTTATGAATCGATAATGGAATCAATAAGGAATCTGACAAATAAGAAGAATTGATAATGGCATTGACATCAATAATTTCTTATCGATTCCCATCCCTAATCAGACTACTCTGAATTATTTTGTTTACATCCTAATGACTGAATTATGTAAACATTTTTGAAGATACCTTTGCAGACTTGGCCATTTTTCAAAGGGGTAAACTGGGAGACTCAATATTTCACTCACTTTTAGCATTACAGCCATGTTTTGACTTAATAAGAAAGATTGCCACCACAAGTATAAAGTGAATCTCATCACAGTTCATAACAAATCTTTCTGAAATGGTATGTTTACAGCAGCGCCATAGGTTTCATTTCAACTTTGGGAGGGTGATACCAGCTCATACTGTCTGACGCAAAGATGGACAATATGGATTTGCACCAACGATATTTATGAGGCTGTAGTTTTGTTTAAAGATAACATCCAACTATTATGTGAACATATTAGTTCATACGTTTAGCAGACGCCCTTTATCCAAAGCAATTTCTATTCCCTAACTACCTGGAGCAACTTGGGGGATAAGAGTCTTGCTCAGGAACCCAGTGGTTGTCTGCTGAAGGTTGGAACCAAACCCATGACCTCTTGGTCCAGAGGCAAGTATCCAACACACTTTCCAGCAGTCATCGGGCAAAACAGATGGGTTGTCAGTCCATCACAGGGCAGACAGAGACACACATTTACGCCTAGAAGGAATCTCCAATTTGCCTAATTTGCACGTAGGGGGAACACACTAAGTCTACATTGGAAGGACCCTTGACTTCCTAGCCGAAAATCAATACCAGGAGCTTCTTGATCTGTGTTGTTTAGGTTCAATTTAACAATCAAAATGAATGAATGCAGCAAAGTCTGAATTAATTATTGAGGAAGACAATCCATCCCCTGACAGAAATGATGTAGTTGACAATTATGAAGCTACACAAAAAGGACTGCAGTGGATGTAAAATTCCACAATCCACTCATGTTCTGCATCCCACCTGTGGATCATGACACACAGAAAAATGCTTCGAGTGAGTGGCATTAACCCGTTGACTGACCTTGACTTTTGCCTGAGAGATGTCTCAGCCGCGATGCCTGAGAGGACCCACGTCTCACAGACGGATGACATTTAATGGCATTTCTGGCAGCAGGTGCGTTTGAAGGAATCCTATTATGGCTGAGGAAATTCTCCTCTCTGTTTCTCTCATTCACCAGCCATGTGTGTGTGTGTGTGTGTGTCTGAGTGTGAGTGTGTGTGTTCCTCTCTGGAGGGCAGCAGGAAGTGAGCTGTGATTGAGGGGCAAAGGTAAAAGAATGACAGACAGGTAATGAAAAGGGCAGAATAAGAGACATCTCGTTTACTCACACACACTCTCTTTCTCTCTCTCTCTCTTCTCCCCCTCTCTCTCTTTCTCTCTCCCTCTCCTTCTCTCTCTCTCTCTCACACACACACACACAATCTCTCTCTCTCTCTATCTTTATCTATCTATCTATCTATCTATCTATCTATCTATCTATCTGTGATGGACCGAGCTGAAAAAACAGGAGGAGTCCCAGGAATTATTAGAAAAATGTGGTTTTCATTTATTTAAATCACACTATCTATCTATCTATCTATCTATCTATCTATCTATCTATCTATCTATCTATCTATCTATCTGCAAATTTCCCACTTGTGGGACTAATAAAGGTTTATCTTATCTTATCTCTTCTTATCTATCTATCTATCTATCTGTCTGTCTGTCTGTCTGTCTGTCTGTCTGTCTGTCTGTCTGTCTATCTATCTATCT
>JBBPCY010000082.1:18770789-18782847 GCA_037974405.1 Brachyalestes nurse | reverse complement strand
GTGTGTGTGTGTGTGTGTGTGTGTGTGTGTGTGTGTGTGTGTGTGTGTGTGTGTGTGTGTGTGTGTGTGTGTACTTACTGTCTTCTTAATTGGAAATATCTAACCTGCTGGTGCACCTTGCAGGTGTGAAGTCATTGAAGAAGGTACATCTGATTCTGCACAGCTTGTAATAGTTGTGAAACAGTCCTTCATCAGAGGTCAGCTGGACACAGGACACTGTTGGCTGGACATTTCTAGTTGGTTGTCAATTCTCAGTTCACTGAACTGTTTAAAGGGCATGTACCCTATATTTTATTTCCTATATTTCTTTCAGATCCACTTTTGAGATTTATGTGGTTTTATCTAGCATTCTCATACTTTTCCAATATTTGGATGTATGTGAATGTGTTATGTTTATGACCTCACAAAAACAGTGAATTCAACTGATAAAAAAGCCAATAAAAGCCACTCCCCCACCTCTCACTACAAATGTGCTATCCATATTTCCGATTTCGCAGTTAACACATTGTGCAGCTGAAGAACAAGTGCTTGCTGTTCATGCTTTCTCTGTTGTTTCCTGTGTGCTCCTAAGATACTAATGACCTGATTATAATTCACAACAGACACACTCCCAGTATAAATGATACATATCCACTTCATCTCCATTCGCTCCCTCTATCTGCCTCATCAAGTCATTAAAGGTTAACGAGGGTCTGTGTTTCTGTTCATTCCGCGTTGACTGGACATTGGCTTTTACTGTTTTTTTCTCCAGTCTGTCCACTCTTGACGGCTTTGTGCCTACATTCAGATTTATTTCATGTTCATATTGAATCTGTGAACCTGTAATAGATTTAAAGTTACACAAGTAGCTGCCAGACTAGCTTTTAGTGCTACAGGAGTCTGTAACACTAGAACAATGCAACGGACCACTGAAACATGCAACACATTCATTCCCTGTTCATTTTTTGACAGCTGCTCCAACAATTATTGACCAGTGCTTTGGCTTTGTTTAAGTGTTGGCTCCGACTGCCAGTGATGCCCCAGTCATTCAAGGAAAGGAGTCCAAAAGAGCATAATCAAAACCATCAAAGTGTCGAGTGATTGGGGATAGGATGGCCCTCCCTCTCCCCCATCACTGATGTTAGCTGATGTAGCACCAGTCTGGAAAGATGTGGTGGCACTTCATGTGTTTCAGAGGAAATACGTGCTAGCATCGGCCCTCCCAGTGTTGGTAGCACTCTGTGATTTGGGAAGTTCTAAAGATCAAGTGGAACCGGACATCTGAAAAAATTGTTGGCAAATGTTGCACAACAGCAGAGCCACAAGGTTCCAAAATGCAACATTAATGCCAAATGTCAGTGGCATCAACATGATTCCAATGCATTTGGTTTCTTATCATATTAGTATGTAAGATTATTAATATTAGTATGTCAGATAATGTTACACTCTTGAATTAGTAGTACCAAAGAATTTAGATCTCAAATATTATGTTAGCATTTAGCCTTTAAAAGGTAGTAAATAAAAAATGAAAGTGTAATCAAATATTTCACATAAACAATGTCAGTCAAATCCATTGCCAATCACCAATACAAAGACAAAAGACTTTTGGTACACAATAGCACCCCCCCCCTTTCGGTTTTGTTCTATTGCCCTCCTTGACAGGAACCAAGATGAAAGGAAGAAAGACAAGGATATCTCTTTAATCCTTGTCTTCAGTGGGGTTTTCTGCTTCATCTGTGGTCCACAGGACATTTTGCTTGGCCAGGAAAACTGTTTCCCACAGAACTAGCTTAAAACACACATACTCAGCTGTCGGCATTTACATATTAACAAAGAGGCTAAGATCACCAAGGGAACTGCTGTCCATTTTCAATACTTTCACAGTTCTGATCATAACAGAACCTCTAAAGTCGTAAAACAAACAACATTTTTTTCTGGTCATTTGTTGAGCAAGCCATGTGGAACTGGAAGAGATGTGAGAAAATGTAGCCAAGTGTAAACATACCAAATTTCACATTTTGTGATGTTTGAAACTATATGACCTAAGATATTAATAAAGCATGATATGATAGCCGCTTGATGGTCATAATAATTCTGAGTGACTTGGAATGTGAAAGTCTGCCAAATGAAGCTTTCATGTTTCCTTTCCAAACCTATACTTACTATTGTATAAAGGTTATTGTAACCTCATGCTAAGGGACATTAAACTCTCCAAGGCACTGTCAGTCCTGGAGCCATCACATTTTCAGAGCCTTTGGTGTGAGGGTATGATTGGCAGCTTGCGGCAGCCCCATTGATTCTCTGAGGTCAGAGTTTTTCAAAAGCTTTTTTACATGCTATCTTCAACATCGCGTTTTTTTGTGTAAAGAGAACAGATGGAGTTATATGTAGCATTCAGCTCTGCACAACCTGTGAAGCTCACTACATGCAGGTCATGTATGTGACAGTGGATAAACATTAGATTTCTAAATTTCAATTTACAGAAACCTTAAAGACGCTGATATATGTTTCCAAAAACAATTTTTAAAATTACTTATAATAAGTGTATTTCTATCTCCTCCATTTTAGCTGATATGTTCCTCAATTATCTTTTTAGCTGAATCTTTCTGTGCTCCCCGGTAACTGCACTGATTGGAGAAATAACGATAAGCATACTTGATCCTACTAATAAATAGAAACATACATAGAACATCCTAATACAACAGCCGCTTTCCTCTCAGTGTTCACACGTTCGAACAATGTGAATTACTGCTGGAGGTTTCATTTTAAGTGGACTGCTTGCCTGAACTTAAGTGTTCTATACAAATCATCAGTTATAAGGACGTTACATTAGGCATGTGACCTTAAATTGTTATTCAATATGACTGTAATTGTGTTTAAACAAACATACTGAACCAGTTTTATTCTATGACTGCTGCGACAGACGAACCATCCACCCCCCAACCCTGGTTAAGTCTAAGCAGCTTGGATAATGAATAAATAAATGAATGCTGACCTATCAAACCCCTCTAACCAGAACATTATAACATTATAGCATTTTTATTCACAGACCACAGTCTGGACAAAGGAGATAGTTTTGTCCAATCACAAGAGGTGGTCTTAGTCCAGATGAAGCTGAATCATGGTTCAGTGTGAAAACACTTATTTGAATGGTTCGTACATGCGAACCAATTATAGGAAGTGTAATTTTCCTTTTCCTTCCTAAGGAAAAGAACTGGGCCACGCGTGTGGAGAGGAGAAGACAAAGTAGTTCAATGTAACTTGGTTGTATGAAACAATCTAAAGTTAACTTTTTAAAAATGGATCCAAATTCTGAAACTTCTGGATGTGGTTTTGCAGACGAGGAGGGAGAGAGACAGAGAGAGAGAGAGAGAGAGAGAGAGAGAGAGAGAGAGAGAGAGAGAGGAGAGTTTTCTATTTCATTAACCAGCTGACTTGACAGTACGCCAGTGTCAGACCAATGCCCATCTCCAAAGAAGTAAATGTCAAGTTCAGGCAGACACAGCCCAACAGGACGTAGGTGTGTCATGCACAGTTCTTTATTGTGCTCGCAAAATTGCAGTATGAAGCCAGAACTAACCAGATCAAAGGTAAAAACATGATCTGGACTTTCAGATGTGAAAATGCCCTCAGATACTCAGCTGGACAAGCAAGCGCACTGAAACGTCTGACTGATTTTCCAGGGCTACAACAGCACTTCTTGTACTCTAAGAAATGAAAGAGAAATGAGACTCAGCTGGACATCATCAGCCCAGGCACCAGACAAAGAATCTCAGGACCAAACTCTCCTGTCCACACTCAGACATCTGTTTGGTGATCAGCACTGCTGTTGTATCTGACACATCAGTGTTACACTGTGTTGAGAGCAGTGAACTCTCCACATAAAATCTGGTCAATGAGAGATGGTCCCTTTCCATTAGAGCAGAGGTCCCCAACCACTGGGCCACGGACCGGTACCAGTACATGAGTCATTTGGTACGGGGCCACAAAGAAAGAGAGAATAAAAAATATTTTATCGATTATCAGAGTCTGAAAGATCTTTTATTTTGAATATATGCTCCTCTTGGTCACATGATTCGGTACGTCAAAACTGTAGCCCACAAGTCTTTGGGGAACTTTGTTTTTAGTCGTATCTATACCAGTCTGTGAAAATATTGTTTTACATGAAACTGGTCCGTGGCACAAAAAAGGTTGGGGCTGCTGCATTAGAGGGATAGAGGGCACTGATAAGTCACAATACCTTTCTCTGTTCTACAATTGGTACCAGGCCCAGACAGCCCCCTGGGATTTCCAGGTGGCTTGGCCTGTAAGTTGGATGGGAGAGTTGAGCTGGATGAAAAGACAAGCTTACAGCACAGTACAGCAACACCCATTCAGATGCAGAACCTCTACACCTTGACCTCATAGTCTGTCACACAATTGGTCTAAATGACTTTTTAAGGCAAACTTAAAATAAATGACACACAAATTGTGGTGTAGCGCTATCTGGCCAGGTAGTTGGCTCAGGTATGTTAATCAGGTAGCCTACACCATTTTCACAATATCCAAAATTACCACAGGGATTCTAGATTGGACTTTTTATTATATTGGACTAATATTATATTTTATTATAACTTTGTTCCTACTATTATAGATCTTTCTCAATCCTTTAAAAATAATTGACAGCTTTTTACAGCTTCTTGCCTGTGATTATTATTACTATTATTATTTGAAGCCTGTGAAGTTGAAGAGTTATCATGCCTGCAACATCATTTGTACAATATTGCTGAAAACATACATTATATGGGGAAGCTGGAAGCCTAATGGTTAGGGAGTTGCCCCTGCGATCAGAGGGTCATGGGTTCAAATCCCAGGACTGCTAGTGGCACTACTGAGGTACCCTTGAGCAAGGCACTGCTTCACTTGGTGAACGGGTTAAATCCAGAGAAAGAATTTCACACGCTGTGGTGTGTTCACAAGTGACTATAAGGGGGCACTTTACTTTACCAATGGGGGCTTTCTGTGTCGGTGCTCTATTTTTCATTAGGGGCCAGAGTGAGTAATAGCGCGTCTATATGGTAGGTGTACCAAACAAACTGGCAAATCAAAACTGTTGTTTTGTCCAACCAAGAAAACTGATGATAAAAATGATAAAATGATAAAAAATAATGCTGATTTTCTAGTAACACTTGGATTCATTGCAAATCTGTGAGTACAAATTGCTTTTTCTCTGGCTATTCTTTTACCCAGTGAAAGTTCATCAGATAACTGCAGGACATATAGGCTAATTAGTAGGCTACTGTCATAAAATGTTTCACAGCTGAAAGATTTAAAAGGTTTAAATGCTGTCCCAAAAGGAGGTAGAATCCTAGGAAAAAATGCATTTACATGAACTTTGTGTGCACTACACTGATCTCCTTTCATCTTTCTTTGCCTGCAGACCATCAGGTGTAAATCTTTTTCTAGTTATTATATTCCCAACAGGCAGTTTTTTTTTCTGGAGCAGAGCATAGTAGTCTCTCAGGGACTGGCCTGTGATAGAATACACAGACAATCAAGCCTTCCTGCATGACACTTGCATTTATGATCAACTACTGGACTTCAAACAGGCCGGTCTTATTCTGACAGGCCTTGTCAACGAAAGCATAATGTATTGAGGGTGGTTTTAGATTTAGTCTACATCACTCCACTTGAACCTCATTAACAAGGCAGGAGTTTTGAAGTTAAAGGTCAGTGTCTATTGGCGGTCATCTCATTACGCACAAACACAAAGGCCAGACTCAAAGATCCTGTCTGGAGTGCTAAACATCTGCTGAATTAACCAGGGCAGCGTTGTACCTCTCGAGTTTCTGCAGCGATTAGCTTGCAGGTTTACAAAAGATGGGCCGGTCATTAAAAGTTCACATCACTCAGAACTACAAAGGAACACCCATTTCTAGTAGTGACAGTGAGTCAGAGAAACACATTCAAATGTCTTAAATATTGTCCAATTAGAACCCAGTCCCTCAATCACAGGGCCCTCCTTCTTGAGTCATTTTTATAAGGACAATAAAAAAAGACATAAAAAGTCCAACCATGACAGCAAACAAAACTTTTGAGAATGTCTCTATGGCTATATGACTTCATGACTACAATTTCAAAAGAAAATGGAAGGAGGAAATATATCAAGAAGTAAACATCAAAAAATATGACGTGATCTCATATCATTAACAAAAATTGATCTCATATCATTAACACTACCGACAGCCAAATGTTGAATTTGTCAGCAGATGTTGTGTCTTCTGCTTCAGCTTTTGAAATCAAGCGCTAAGGGATCGCAGTCTCATTACCGACATCTTTTCATCTCCATGTTTGTTTTTTTTTTCTTTTTTTAATCACAGGTCCAGAATGGAACACTAGAGGAGCTTTGAAGGCCCTCGGCTAACATGTGTTGCTTGTTTGTCGCCTCCATTTTGCCAGATGACGTGGCGTTAAATAAATATGGAAACATATGCGTGTTAATCCACAGCAAGGTGCAGAAGCAGAGATAGTTGTACCTGAATTATAGGCAGAAAGGTAGGCCTGATGCTTGTTATTTATGAAGGCATGTTTCATGCAAAGTTTGCATGACTCACATCATCAACACTTCTCTGTAAAAATGTGATTTTAAATCAGGCTTTGCTCCTCATCAGCTGGTATTTAATGGACTCCTCTTAATTTTCATGCGTTCCAGACCCTTGAGGAGCTCAAAAAGGGCCTTGAGGAGCTCAATAAAGGTATAGGACAACCTACATAGCAATAATATAAAAGAGAATAAGAAAACAAAGAGAGTCTAATACCACACGATATAAAACAGTAAATATATACTAATGTAGTGATCACAGTCATATTGCCTTTGAATGATTCCTGGAGGAGTGACTTGATATCTAACTAACTCTAATCTGCACCATGATATCAGACATATTATGCGCTGCCTCAAATCCTCGATAAATCCCCAATCCTATTTGTCATGCACAGCCTCATAAGTCCTGTATCTTTTGCCAATTCATTTGGCGGTTCAAATGTACATATATAATTGGATTCCATTCGTTTCGGGGCATTATAACATCTTAAACCCAAAACAAAAATGCAGACAGTGTGAATAACACTCAATCTAGCCTGAAGTACCTAAGCACAATACAATAAAAATGATAGAAAGTCACTTGGATTCACAGAATGACCACTCAGGATGACTCAGGGCTCTTCAGGGATATCATTTTTTTCTAGGGAATCAAAGCCACAGAGTGAAGAGTTAACACACAAATCAGGATGTCAAACAGCAAATTACATATACTGGGAAAATAGCTTCTAAGTGCACAACTAGTTGGAAATAGCTACAGTGCAGGCCATGGATGGTAGATCAAAACATAGTGCGCGTTGTTTGGAAATGCAAATCCTTTAACCCTTAGGAGCTGACACTTCTTACTTTTGTTTCGCATAGTAAATAAACAATTAAATTGTTAAATAAAATGTTACTCAATATAATGCATTCACAGGTGTTTCTTCAAATAGATGTACTGTATAGATGAAAATCAGTATAGATGTCATTCCACCACACTTTTGTGACTTACTAGCTTTGATTTTATAGTCACCAAATGATGCATGTCCAATATTTCCCTTAAAAATGTGATCATCTCACAAGCTTCCGTAAAGGTACAGCATGTTTGGTAATGACAAAAAAAATGATCTGCTCAAGCAATATTTACCTTCATATTTCTTCAGTCGCTCTACTTGAAAATGTATCTCCTCCATATGTGGGCTCTGAAATCTCCCATATAGCCCTCATCCTGGGAAATGACATCACTGTAGTGGAAATGATGGTGATATTGTGGGACAGTTGTATTTTCTGTAAAAACATTAAAAATGTTAAAAATTAAAAATGTAAAAATCTGTCTCAGATCTAACACTAACATTTGTTTGGATTAGTATTCAGGTGCAATTACAATGTTTAAATAAGTCACATTTTTACAATTGTTATATTAATTTAAAGTTTTGAAATGGCAAAATGTGTCCAAACTGGTTTTGTTGTTAATTGACAAAGAGAGCAGGCTTGGTCCAAAACTGATATGTATTGATACTGATATTAAAACCACATGTGAAAAATACAAAAGACATGAACATGCTCACAATCAAAGAATCACCCTTACACTGAATTTACCTTCTATATCGACGAGTTCTCAAATTTTCAATGTTAAGAAGCAGCAAAAATTTAGCAGTAATCAATGATAACTTTTCATCAGATTCAAATCATAACAAAATATTTTTAACAATAAACACAAATTTGCACTTCTGATAGAATCACTTTTTTAAGTAAACTAAAGTTAAGAAATAATTTATGTTGAATAATTATTTACTACTGCAAGCAATAAATTAAAACGTTTAACTATGTTTTGGACATTAATAGCCAGCAAGCAGACACCACTATATTACAATACAAAGTAGCTGTGATACTGAGACCCTCAGTCTGTTGACATTATTTTATGTTGGCCAAATCCATTTCATGTCTTGTTTGCAGAAGTCAGGTGGTGCATAGAATTCCAATTTGCGGAATCAAAACGGCCCTGATCAGATATGGTAGCTTAGGGCCCTGAGCCAAAGAGAAGCGATCAGATAGAGGCCTCTGTGGAGCCTCAGCTCAAATAACACACTACACTGTCCCTCACTGCCTGGCTCTGACTTCATTCACTAGTTCCATCAGTATTCTGTTTCATGGAATGAAAGGACCACTAGTTAATTCTGCATTTTAGATGTATTTGAATGCGTTGCAGTCTCCAAATGAGGTCAAAACCATTCCACAATCTCAGCTAACAGAGATCTCTTGCTAAATGATGTCATAAATAATGTAAAATGTTGCAAAATACCATTGATTAGCACATTCAGACCCTGACCCAAATGAACAATCTGCTTCAGAACAAAGTGTATAGGCCATTGGCGAAAGGGTTAGCATACAAATATGTAATAAAATAACCCTGGGACAGTTTTAATTGTTTCCTGCCCTAAACAACTGTTTTTAATGCCACTTTAATGTTGTTCCTGACTGTGAGATGCTGTAGACAGTTGTTTTGACACAGTATGTCGTGGTTCTGCAATTACTTTAGTGCATGATGCTAATTCTCTAGCAGCGATACAAGCCTCCCACAGTCATTTCAAAATAACACACGTGTGTCTGCAGCATTACTAACATTCAAATGATATGAATTACTATGCAGA
This sequence comes from Brachyalestes nurse, assembly GCA_037974405.1. Classification (NCBI taxonomy): domain Eukaryota; kingdom Metazoa; phylum Chordata; class Actinopteri; order Characiformes; family Alestidae; genus Brachyalestes; species Brachyalestes nurse. The sequence goes on along the minus strand of JBBPCY010000082.1, from coordinate 18,773,661 downwards.
TATTGCCAAATGCCGACAGCACGATTACAGTTTACTGGTTCTCATTTCTGTGAAAACACTACAATGTTGCTCTTTATTCAATGCTTTCTCTATGTGTATGCTGCTTCTTGTTTTCTCAGGTTGTCCCTTTCTCACTTTCCCTCCATACCTACTGTCACTAATATGTTTTACTCCATATCCAAAGTGTCTACCGTTTCATTGCAGACGTTCATCGTTTGCCCTTAAATTGCCAATTTTTCCAAGTGCCCCAAGCTCACGGTGGAGGTGTGGGGGGGATAGGGTCTGCTATAAATAGATCTGATTGCTCTCCAAGAATAAACAGACACACAAAAACATCTCCAGGCCAGCCAGATATATGGACAAATGAAGGACAACAGCACATACAGAGAATATTGGCTTAATATTGCCCAGGTGTTTTTATAGCTACTTAATCATTTGCAATGGCCTCCATGCAGGTGACAAAATAACTTGAAAGCTTCATTTGCTCAGGTAGTACCAGCAGTTTGTAAGTTGGATGGATGGATGGATGGATGGATGGATGGATAGATAGCATGCATGCATGAAATTTGACATCAATAAGACACCAGAACAAAACAGTTGTCTTTTGTGCTCTAAATGTCAAACTGTAGCACACAAACCTCAACAGAACCAAGACAGCCACACTGCACCAACCTGTAATTGTTTCTCATGTGGAAACACTGATTCAATAACATACCTGTTGTTTGGAAGATAGAGAAACAGTGGGCAGATAAATTAAGATTTAGTAACTGTGTCATTGCATTTTCTCAGTCTGGTGCACAGGATGATGAGCACTGGATGTAATTTGAAATGATGAGCCCTCAAATTAGGAGTGATAAATAATCAATCTAGAGAAAGGGTAAGTCAGGCAGTGCCCATAAAACATCTGCCAGAATTGCTTCATGCACATCTGCAAAAACCCATTAAAAACAACGACATGGTCTTAATAGGTATATCATGTTGTCTCTACTTTCTTTGGATAAACTGCAATGTTCTGAATGGAACTTTACACTGAATAGGTTTCCTTTCATAGATGATAAGTATGTGAGAATAATCCTCATATTTATCATTAAGGAAAGAAGTTCAGATGTTTTTCAGTCAAAACACATAAACTAGGTCAATACATTATAAAAGAAATGATTGGGCCATAATAACCACAAAATTGCTTTAGTTGTACTGTGTGTGTATTATAAAAGGAAATGCTTTGTTAATGCAGTTTCATGTTCTGTTAAAATCAAGTTTCTTGAATCTTTTTCCTTCATAGTCTCAAGTCCAATCTGCTTTTCAATTTTGGAAGCAAAGTGAGTAGTTGAAGTAAATTATACTGGCACAAATGACGTCCTCCTGTTCCATATGAATGTGTGACCTGAACTTATAGACTTTTATTTGAAGTGACCTCTTTCCTCCTGTGAAGGTAATGATGACCGAAAGCAGGGATGGAAGGCTAGTGCTTTACCAGGCACTTTAAAGACCTTTGATTCATGGGACCTCCAACAGAACATGTAATGGGAGCATCTGATTTCAGTTAGCATGCTAACAGCAGACTCAGCGGAAAGGTGTGTGACTTCTTTGTGCTTGCAGTTGTTGAGTAGGAGTGTTTATAGCCTGGAAAGCTTCATTTCGATCCAGTGTGTAAGAAACGAAATGGAATTCATTAATTGTGCAGTTTGGCAATCTGTAATTGCAGAGGGCAAAGTCTTGCCTCCATTCAATATATGGTCCATTCTTTAGTCCAAGAGTTAATGGCAGTTTCTTGGTGTTTTGACATTAATAACATCATGGACTATATACAGTAATCCCTCGCTTTTCGTGGGGGCTATGTTCCAAGAGCACCCGCGTATACTGGAAAAACCGCGTTGTTGTGTTTTGGTAAAAAAAAAAAAAAAAAAAAGGCCTATTTTTATAGTGTAAACCCTAAATATGCTCCCAGAACACTTTAATTTCATTTTAAACTTAATGCATTACCCTTAAAGAAAATGTAAAGGTAAACCTGTATTCGCCTCTTTTCAAGGTAAACCCGTCTTTTAATTTAAATTCCCCGCCGAGATATGCAGCTCGGAAGGTAGCGTGACAAAAGTATTGGGACACCCGGGTTTTTTTGGGATACAGTCTGTAACTGGTGTAAATGTACTGGCTTTGCCATCTTTTTTATTGTTCCATTTTCTTTCCAATACTTACAAAATAAATAAAAAGCAGCAACCAGACATATTTGCTTTGTGGCTGTCCAGCCCACGCTTTGGTATTAGGGAGACGAGGGCAGATGCACTGGAAGTGAAATTGGACCACAGCCAGTCTAGCAGATGGAAGGGGATCCCTCGCACTGCCCACTGTGTAAATCAGTCATAGATATGAAAAGTGCTATTTTCCCTTATGTAACTTCCTTTTCCCTCCAGTCCTGGACTACTCTAACTTCTTTAAGTGGTCTTGGCAGAAGTTAAAATAGGGCCATTAGCTCTGATGGTCACACACTGTAGACATAATTTTAGCTGAATCTCCTACAAGCTAAAGTCTATGATGTGCTTGACCTTGAGTTGTATCACTTGTTGAGTTGCTGTGAAAAAAGAGTCTGTCTGGAGCCAGAGCTCTTCTCAGATTCTTTAATACTAATAATTAAAAATGTGTTAAAAAGTGAAAAAGTGTTCATTTTAATATATACAGCCACGGAAAATTTTAAAAGACCACATTTCCCTTTTGTCTGTTCACTGTTTGCAGCAGTGTGTGTGTGTGTGTGTGTGTGAAATGCACAGGTTGCTATTCTTTTATGAACTATTGCAGTATGAGCTGTGTAAAAAATAAGAAACGCCTCCATATGTGTTGTGAGTGCAGTAGTGTTTGTAGAGCAGCTTTTCTATGT
>JBBPCY010000082.1:18739761-18761715 GCA_037974405.1 Brachyalestes nurse | reverse complement strand
TACTTTTTACTGGCCTTAATTTGGCCCAATTTAATTTACTACCTTTCACTACCTTTTACAACCCCGCGGCAACCCTGATTTATAAATAAAATATATTGTGTGTGTATTTATTTTAAAAGTGAACTTTGATGTTTTCGTGTAATTCATTCATAGCATAGGGAGAGCTGACATTTGTATATCCTGCAGCATCTGCTCGTCTGAAAAAGTGTGCAAGAAATACCTCATTTATTTAGAGATGAATCATATGTATGTGCCATCTGTACTATCCAGTTCTACAGAGGCTTTCTTATACTTTATCTCTCTTTCACTTTCTGCCTGTTTCTCTCTCTCTCTCTCTCTCTCTCTCTCTCTCTCTCTCTCTCTCTGTCTGGAAAACCTACAGAAACCACCAAGCAAAGCTACTCACCAGTGCAGGAGTAGTCATCAATCCGGATGTAACCAGTTTGGCAGACACACATGAAGGATCCCGGCGTGTTCACACACACTGTGTTCTCCCTGCAGTAATGCTTTCCCTCTGCACACTCATCAACGTCTGCAACATGAGACAGAAAAGTTAGTACAATTATACATTCACTTTTAATAATATTTTCATATCGCTAGCAATGTTGCCAGCAACACATCTGCACTGTGAACACATTGTCAGTGTACAGCACACCATGCATGTAGCCTAGTCTTCTGCACTTCAGCAGCGAAGGGACGTCATTTCACTATTTGGGAAAAACTGGGGGAAGAAGTCTCCTGTGAATCTTGTGTGTGCTTTTTTCATGAACAAAATTAATAATTTTCACGTCAGGTCATCTCTAGTCATTGCATTTTCTCACTGTTATGAAGCAAAGTACAGCACTGAAAATATGTTTATATATTTCTATGCTGACCTGAAATGAACGCAATCTAAATCTACAGTAAAGATGAAATGCTTAACAGAAGAAAACCACATCCCAGGACATCTGGTAAAAACTGAAAAATCTAAGGTGGATCTGTTTGTGAAAGTGCTGAAGCTCAGTAATTCAAAATGCTCTGCCCTTTTCATCAAAAGCAATTGTGAACATTAAAACACAGTAAGTACAAAGTTAAGAGCTTCTTTGCTTTACTTTTTACTTTGAAAAATGACTGTATAAAAGCAACAGAACAGGTTGTGCATTTATTACTATAACATCACAGCTGTGATCATCAATGGTAATCGACTCACGGCCGCGATGTAATTTGTGATAATGCACTACCTCCTGTTTTAATTGCATTAATAAGAAATGCTCGCGTTCCATCTCTTTCACATGCAGTCAAACACTCTCAGCGGTGCCAGGTAACGTTTGTTATTAATTGGACACAAAACGATGACAGCCATACTGAAATAATCCTTCACTGAGACACTGACTAATTGCTGGCTCTGGACCATCCAAGGCTCTGAGTTCACGTTCCATTCATTACTGCTGTGTTCAGGAAAACAAATCTTTAGTCTGAAGCTCAAGGTTATTAACACTCTGGAAAGAAGTGCCAGACAATGCCCTGGCCATGGGTCCTAACTGAATTGCCTGAACACGTCCAAGAGAAAAATTATAGACAATTTGCAGCTGAACTGTTGTATACTATATGCCTGGGACCAACTTGAAAAGTTCATTTTTCAGATTCTCTAAAAGACCTACATCAGATAAGCATATATATAAATATACTAATTTCTAGAAACTCTGCTCAAACTTTTGTCTGGCACTACACATCACGCACGTTACACAACCTGCCCGCAGGGGTCCGAAAACTGTGAAGTACCTTGACAGTACGCGCTGTCATCCCGCAGCGCTCGGTACCCATCTCTGCAGTTGCAGCAGGCTCCTGCCTCCAAATTCACACACTCAGAGTTCTCCACACAGCTGCTGCTGTAGCCTTCCGCACAGAAATCATGTCCTGTGACAGACACACAGACACAGGCAAAACACATCACACCTCTGTGTTCGTCTCCCTGGCATCTCTCATCAATACACAGAGGAGGATGGAATGGGAGACAGAGAGAGAGAGAGACAAACAGAGACAGAGAGAGGGAGAGAGACAGACAGAGAGAGCGAGAGAGAGAGAGAGAGAGACAGACAGAGACAGAGAGAGTGGGAGAGAGATACAGAGAGAGAGACAGACAGAGAGAGAGGGAGAGAGAGAGACACAGAGAGAGAGAGAGAGACAGACAGACAGAGACAGAGAGAGTGGGAAAGAGATACAGAGAGAGAGACAGACAGAGAGAGCGACAGAGAGAGAGAGACACACACACACACACACACACAGACAGAGAGCTACAGAGAGACAGAGACACCAGAGAGAGGGAGAGAGACACAGAGAAAAAGGGAGAGAGAGAGAGAGACAGAGAGAGAGAGAGACAGGGAGAGAGAATGTGTGTGGGTTTGTGTATTGTACTATAAAAATAGCCCAGTACTGTCAGGAAGATTAATGGTAAGTGTTGACCGAGTCCATTGTTTATCTATATAATGAGCAGAGGTAAAACATTATAGAGAGAACTCGTAAGCACATAGTGATAAGAAGTAAATCTTTTTTAATTTAGGAGTGTGAGGTGAGAGTGAGGTGTTCAGAATATGCATCACATTTATAAACTTTGCCTGAAAAGGTTTGGCATGTTTGTTCAGATCCCCAAAAAATGTACCAAAAGTCTAGAAGAACATAATGAAACATCCAGCCCTGCTGTTCACCCTCCTGACCACTGGAGGAACTAGCTAGTGCTGTTTGTAGCACTATTTAATGGCTGACTTTGGATAGTTGAGTATTTTCTTTTGATATAGTTGAGTATAGGGTTATTGCTTTTCACTGAGTGGTCTGTATCCCTTGCCTTTATCTGCCTTTAACTTCCTCTGGCCTTGCACATGATACTGTTTCTGTTTTTTGACTCATGTTTTGCCTGTTCTGAATTGTGTTTTGTTGCACTTTCAGCTTTGTTAGCATACTGAAGAAGAATTGCAGTTTTCACCTGCCACATTACTTACAAAAGCGAATAATACAACTTAAGAAATTTATACTAAATAATATGTCTGATGAGAGCACATAACTGAACAGTGTTATTCAAGTACCTGTAGTTGAATTAAACTTTTATGTGTAACTGAGTGGTTATTTGTCATCCATCACATTAAATGATCATTTAATTGTTATTGTTAGGGACAGAAAGGTTTTGTAACACCTATGTGAATCTGTCCAGTCTCTTTCTTATGGTAGAATAATGCATGGTGAGCAAGGTCTGCAGCTGTCACCTCTGAGCAAGGCCTGAAATGTTTTTTTTTCTACAGTTCCTGGATGAGACATCACTTTGAAAAATTTTGGTAGGCAACCTCTTCTGGAAATCTACCCCTGCTCCCAGACTCTACAGTAACTTTCTTTCTCACCTCTTCTGGAATTTTCTTTGATAGTGGCTTGATGTGTTGCTTGTTGAGACCTTCTAGCCTAGTTCACATTGTTGGAAAGGTGAATTTGATGTTAGGATTCAAGAGGGTTAGCAGTAATCAGGTCTGGGTGTGTCTTGGCTAATTGATGCAAACAGCTCAACTGAATCTGGATAATTTGTTGACCAAGTTACTGAATTAGTTGATAACTTGAACACAAGGCAAATCTATTGTGCATCTTTTACTTAAATGGAAGCCAAAGTATCATCATAAAGATTTGGTTAAACATGTAAAATGCTTAATACTTTAGTTGAAAAGATGGCACAGAATGGTTTCTTTACAACGTGTGGCGAAGTTTCAATGGTGTCTATGCTAGATTTTCGTTGGTTTCAGCAGTATTTGCATATTTTCAAAATGCAGCAGACTGTAGTGGAAGAAACAAAATGTCTATTGCTATTCCTGTAAGCCCCAGCAAAAGCATTTATGAGAACTATGAAAATGCACCTGTGGTGTTGCCTCATAATAATTGTTGGAGCTCACACATTGCACGTTTCTGCTTTTTGATGTGCTCATATAATAAAATACAAAAAATATGTTTTGTGTTTTATGTTGGTTTTTTTTATATCATTAAAATATGCCATACTACATCTCAGAGAGTTTGATTAATTTCTACATCTGCTGGTTTTGGCAATTGTGCAACACTTACAACTTTTATGTTAAGGGTGTAAGACACGCTCTGAAAAGGCTGTGGGCTGTATAGGTTTACATACATTGTTTTTGTTTTATATTTGTTTGAAGATTTAAAGCAAGTAATTGCAACAAATATTTACAAATGAGACATTTAACTTCTAAACTTTAAGTCTTTTGATTAAACAACCTTTAGTCACGCTAGTCCTGCTCATTCTTGGCAAAGTTATAAGGAGACTGCATTTTATAAAGGCAGATCCAATACAGGACAGTCAATCAGAACAGTTCAGTAACATATTTCAATCTTAAAGACATAGTAATAAAAACACTTCCTGACTTGTATACTTGTATACAATGTATACATGGCCCTGCACATAGTAGAACTACATGCCTTAATTGTGGATGCAGTTGTGTGTATGTGTCTCACCTCGACAGACTTTGCAGCAGCGGTCTGTGAGGGTTATTTGCTCCGACTCAGGGCAGGTCAGCTCTGGACATGGTTTGCTCTCGACTCTTCGCATGCTGCGATCCTGTACTCCCACCCACAAAACACATTAACAGAGGCCCAAACTTGTACAGTTTGCAGCAGTGTGTGTGTCAAATGCACATGTTGCGTATTCGTGTATGAACTATTGCAGTATGAGCTGTGTAAAAAAAGTGAAGTGAAATGCTGCCATATGTGTTGTGAGTGCAGTAGTGTTTGTATAGCAGCTATTCTGTGTGCTGTATTCCAGCAGCTTCACTCCTGATTCAGTTTGCTGATGGGATGAACCAGAGCTCACACATGCATTAACATTACTATCTTAATTGTTGCAATTGTAAAATAATGTAAGAGTGTTGTGTAGTTTAACATTTCCAAGGAATAATAAATTATTTATATGTATTTTTTTTATTTTCTCCAAACATTTTTTTGTTTGGAATTTTGAATCAAGTGTGGTCAATAGTGTATAAAACAACAGTGACATGCACATTTTAGACACACACTTCCACAAATTACAAAAGTAATAACCAGAAAAATATAGCGCAGTCTGTTATTTTTTCCATTACTTTATATAAAAAATATATATATATTTATATACAGTATGTGTGTCTTTCAGATTATGAAAAGTGCTAGTGTATGTATGAATTACTGTTGGTGTGATCATAATTCTGATCTGAAAATGTGTTTATGAGGCTATCTGGCCAAATTCTACATTCAGATGAACAGTGCTGTTAACATCGAAATTTGAGACTGATCAAAGTCAGCAAAACATATCTCCTTAATATATTTTACACACTCTTCTCCCTCCCTCTCTCTCATCAGGCCTTACCTCAGCCAGTCTCCTGCCTCCCCCACAGCCGTTGATTGTAATTACACACTCTGCCAATTATGTTCCAGTATCAGGCAGACAGGGCAGAGCGTGAACAAACTGACAAGGATGAGAGGCATCATTCTCTGCATACTGACAAAGGAAAAAGACTGTCACCTGGGAGATATGTTTGCCTGAGTGGAAAACCATTTAATGTGGTCCAGGGCTAGTTATGAAACATTTGATTGGATGTTTTGAACAATGTGCGAATCTCATGGTTGGGTGTTGCCATGAGAGATGACGACAAGTCAAGAGTAGGTTTGAATTTGGCCGCAATAATTCATAGTTATCTCGAAGAAGCCACTCCAATCCCTGAAACTGAAACACACAATAATGAGGTGTATTTGTATGGGATTTCATCATCCCTAACATACAAACTAAATAGTAATTATCCCAGTATAATACACAATGTGCTGTTAACACTATTAGCATTAGTTGGATCTCTGTTCTCTGGAGGAAGTTAATTTGCTTTGCTTGTTTTTATTTAGGACTTAACCATTCAAGTGTTACATCCTGAGGGTTCCGTTTACTCCAGTGTTTGCTCTTATTATTCTGGTTACCAGATTACTGACCAGACTGAAGTCTAATATGACCATGTGTACTGCTGCTGCCATCCACTGGAAGTGCTGTGACACAACAGCTACTGCGAGAAACAGCTTGAGACAACAGATCGTTTACTGGCGGTCCTTTTGAAAGGAAAATGATTCTGTTTGCTTTTTAATTGTGTTTTTATTCTTTTTTCAAGTATGTGTATGTGTGTGGGTGTGAGAGAGAGGGAGACATCCTTTCTTGGTCATGCAGTTCTAGCTTTGGCTAAGTGCGAAACACTCAATACTCTATTCGGCATCTTCACTTGAAGTTGCATGAGCCATAGTTAATGCATCCAATATCAAAGGGCATCAGAATGACTGAAGCTCATTCGAAATCTCCATCCCAGGCATTCCTCTAATGCTGTGCCAGACTGTATTGTGTGCATGCAGCATTCAGAAAAGCAGGCCTTGCACATCTGTGCAAGTCCACACACTCGAACCCACCCCCTCAGCCTGGCAACTTCTGCTGTCCTCCTCTTCCTCTGCAACCCAGCCAGCATTGTTCTAACTGTATGTGTGTGTGTATGTGTGTGTGTGTATGTGTGAGGTTGTCTCATAAATGGAAGTTATGTGTAATGGTGTGGGACACTGAGGGCTCGCTCTCTCAATTTCCCTCTCTTTCAAAGCCTTGCCGCTCAGTCACATGCCGCTGCAGAGCAAGTCCTTTCTGCCCTGCCATCCAACCCGCCTTGCACCCATTCACACTGGACGCCGTTGTTCCTCTGCTGGCTCACTGCTACAGGGGGCACTTTTAACAAACAATATACCCTCTTTTGTAACTCTCACACAGGGAATAAGGGGGAGACACGCAGAAGGCTGCGAGGCCTCATAGATGCTCCCATTCTTTATTTTTCATTCTTCCTTTTGTTTTCTCATAATTCATCTTTCTTCCCCTCACTCTTTCCTCAGATTTTTGAATACATTATTTTTTATGACATTCCTTAAAGCCACTAGATTCCTTAAAACCACTGTGTTCCTTCTGTTCATTAAAACCACTGTGTTCATTTAACCACTGTGTTCCTTAAAGCCACTGTGTTCATTATAGCCACTGTGTTCCTTAAAGCCACTGTGTTCATTAAGGACACTGTGTTCCTTAAAGATACTGTGTTCATTAAAGACACTGTGTTCTTTAAAAACACTGTGTTCATTAGAGACACTGTGTTCCTTAAAGCCACTGTGTTCCTTGAAGCCACTGTGTTCATTAAATATACTGTGTTCATCAAAGACACTGTGTTCCTTAAAGACACTGTGTTCCTTATAGCCACTGTGTTCATTAAAGACACTGTGTTCATTAAAGACACTGTGTTCATTAAAGCCACTGTGTTCCTTATAGCCACTGTGTTCATTAAAGACACTGTGTTCATTAAAGCCACTGTGTTCCTTATAGCCACTGTGTTCATTAAAGACACTATGTTCATTAAAGCCACTGTGTTCATTAAATCCATTGTGTTCATTAAAGCCACTGTGTTCATTAAAGCCATTGTGTTCATTAAAGGCACTGTGTTCATTAAATACACTGTGTTCCTTATAGCCACTGTGTTCATTAAAGACACTGTGTTCCTTATAGCCACTGTGCTCATTAAATCCACTGCGCAGTAGGACTACACAAATAAACACCCGTGTCAACAAGGGAAAAATTCAAATTTTGATTGTAAAAAAAAAGCAGTCCAGGTAGTTGTGCTTCACATTTACAATAGGACAACATAAATATAATAGAGTCATTTTCTGCATCTTAGTAATTGAAAAGAGGGACTCCCAGGTGACACAATCATCAAAGCGCTGACCCTGTCATTGCAAGGTTACAAGTTCAGTTCCTAGTGGTGCCACAGTCCATGAAATTACATTAGTGCCAGTTTAAAAGATGTAGTGGTGCTTTTTGTCCATCAGAGGAACACTTCTACCTTCCCAGTTGTGGTGATATTATGTAATATGGGGTGTCTCAGGTAATGGATAAAACAGGACACTCGTAAACTATAGGAAAAAATACATTTTTAAAAAATCAAAAACAGGTACAAAACTCTTCTCACGGTGCTATAAAGGAACATTAGCTGATTCAGCCCTGATAAATGATAATGGAGACATTAACTCTACCTCACAGACATTGTGAAAGACCAAAACACCAGACATGCTGTCTCCTTTTTAGCGGTGTGAACATGCTGGACTTAAACTGACTGAACTTCTCCACTTTCCTCACTGTTGTGAACTGGAATGAGAGGGTCTCCATTTTCTTCTGTCGTTTGATCCCTCTGGTCTGGTAAAGGTGGTACCAAAAATAAGTTTAAATGAACTACATTAAGTGCAGCAAATTAAACATAGATTCCTCATAGTTCAAATTAAAAACTGCTGCTATCCACCTGTGGATCTACCATACTACAATATAAACATACATACATTTTTAATAATGTCACGATACAAAATGTTGTGGAATGCATGTTACAAGTTTTAAATGTCCATGGTTAAACTCAGGATGTCATAAAATTCTACTGCAAAGAGTATTGTGCATGATATAGAAATTTTAAATTTTAGTAATTGAATTTTTCATATTATGAAAATGTGTGAAAGCCATGTCTTGAACATTTTTTTTACATCCATCTTTCATTTTATTGCTCCTAATCTCCATAACTTCCATTGTTGTCTTTGATCATTTCCTGTTTCCCTGGGGTGTAAATATGAGGTTACACACATCTGTCACTTTGTCCTCCCACAAAATGAGTGAAAACAAAGAGGTGTTCATTCAAATGAGATATAAGACTGTGGACCAGCAAAGATTAGGAAATGTTTATAAAAAAAATGAACAGTCGTTTGAAATTATCATTAAGCAAAATCAATAAAAAATCTGAAAAACACGTCAAGTCACACTTATTGTCATTTTCACCACATGCACCATACACAGTAAAATATAACAGTGTTCCTCTAGGACCATGGTGCAACACAAAGAATAAAAAACAGAACTCCATAAAGTACAAAAACAGAACACCACAAGACTACACAGGTGCGGGCAAGACAGGACTAAAGAGAGAGCGCAAAAGCACAAGTGCAACAGTACAATAGTTTACAAGACACACAACATACAGCGAGGTTGACAGGAGCAGTAACAATATTAATTAGTGAATACAGTATTATGAATACTGAATATATTGTATTCTAGAAGCAAAGTCGTTAATTGTGCAAAAGACTGAGGTAGACATAAAATGTACAGTATATAAATAAATACAGGGTACTTACAGGGGCAGTTGGGGAGTAAATTTTCTTTGTTTATGGAGGAACAGTTCAGTGTGCGTATGTCATGTGATTGGGAGAAAGAAGTTCAGTTCAGAGTGTGCATATGATACACTCCCACCCACTTGCCACACCGCCCCCTTGCATCAGCTGATCAGAATATTTATGTCAAAGTCGACAACAACTACACTTTTGCACCAAATGTTGGATCTGTGCATCCTCAACCCAGACCCATGAAGCAGTTTTTTCCAGGATAAATATGCAAGAGAGGTAAAAAGAATGCCCTCCACAGGGTTAACCAGGGTTTTTTATTTTTTCTTTACATTATTTTTAGTAAATAAACTTGATCAAATGAATACAATCCATAGAGTCTCACTGAACATTTTTCTATTTAGTTTTTTAAAGTTCTAAAGAACATTCTTAAAGCACCAGCCTAGGTAACATCAAGCTATCAATGCTGTTTTTCCTCATTAGAAAGAATCAGTGCAGTGGTATTACAGCGGACTTAGACATAATAAGCAGGATTCATGCGTGTTCTTAGTTATAGGAGAGATATGAGTGAGAAACTCTGTTTTGGCAAAGTCTCCAACATTGCACTGGATGATGTGAAAAGACATGGTGATGTGAACAGGTGAGGTGAACTAACATGACAGACCTCAGGTAGTGTGCTGAATTTACTTGAAATAGTCGAGCAAATCACGCAAGTTAGTCAAAAATAGGATGCTTCCTTGTTTGACTGTGAAACTTTCTACCGTTCCAGTTTTACTCTCCTTCACATCCTTGGGACTATTGCAGAAACCCAATATGGTGGGAGCCACTCGATAGCGATGAAAGAACGTTTCTGTAAAAGGTGCTGTCTTTTTTACCTGTGCAACAAATGGGCATTTGTTTGGGAAACAAGAGTGAGAGAGCAAAAGTAGTGTGTGTGTGTGTGTGTGTGTGTGTGTGTGTGTGTGTGTGTGTGTGTGTGTGTTGAGGCGGTGGTAAGGTCAGGTATTAAGGTGAGGACATTTTGGTTTAAAAAGGAAAAAGTCTGTGGGATCAAGAATAGAATAAAATGTCCCCTTTGCGCAGCTTGCTGTACAGACATTATCCCAACACAACACAATACAACTAATACCCACACACACATACCACCTATACCCACCTCCCCTCCCTCACCCTACCCCCTTGGTCAACTCAGACTTTAATAACCAGTTAAAATACTCTGCACAATTATATTTATTACTATTCTAAAATTGCACATGTTTATTGATGTCCTGCACATGTTTATTGATGACCTCTGCTGCTTGAACACAGTACCAGTCAAATACTGTATTTATCCTAAATGTAGCCATTGACACTGAACGTTGTCTTGTCTCGTCTAGTTGTATTGTTGCTCTTGTGTTCTGTTCTGCCTACACTTGTGTTCTGTTCTGTTCTGCTCATGTGTTGCACCATGGTCCTGGAGGAACGTTGTTTCGTTTTTATTATGTACTGTGTATATGGTAGAAATGACAATAAAAACCTACTTGACTTGACTTGACTTGACTTGACATACTTCATACACATCAGTATAACACAAACAACACACCACACACAACACAGGACCAGATCCATATTTCCTGGAATGTCAGGAATAAATCATTAGAATATGGACATAATGGCATTTCAGGGCTGAAGTCAATAGCAGATGGAAAAAAGACTATATCTATAAATGCTCAACTCAACCTATGGGCGATAGTAAGGAACCAGAATAATGGACTGTCCCTTTGTGATGACCCTCACTTCATACAAGGTGCCCCAGAAATCTTATAACACGTAGAGACCACTTTTTCAGACTAACCTGTACATCACAGCAAAGTAAAAAACAGACTTAATAAAAAATGAAAGCTGGGCATTCTGTAACTTACATCCACACATTACACTGTTAAGATGAGATGGGATAAAACTATAAAACTGGGTTAAACTGATCACTGAGTCTCCTCACGTAGCCCCAGGGCTCCAAGATCATGCAGTCTCCGCCTCTGTGCTGATGTCACGTAGGTGAGACTCCAAATTCAGGTGCCTCTCAGCAGATGGGACATCCCAAGCGCTCCGATCAGCTGGACTTCACTGAAACTCGCCGTCTTGTCATCATGGATATAATCCGCTTTCTTATGGTGTGAGGTATGAATTGCCAGTGCCAATATCTTGTTGAGGCGATGATAACTGCGAACCCTGCATGGGGGGGGGTATGATCTCTCTGTGTTTACTCATTAATGATAACTTTCCATGGCTGGAGGCTGAGAAGCATGGAAAAAGTACAGGAGCGGAAGGAACAGCAAAGAAAACAGAGAATGTAGCCTTTATAAGGATTCTATTTTAGTCCGATATCAAAAGGAAGCGCTTCTGTTGTTTGTTTCTAAGGCTGGAGGAGCATTAAGAAGCCTCTATTGTGTGGCAGACAGAGCACTATTATACTGTACGAGGCTTCCTGCCCGAGTTATTCATGCTCAAAAGCTGGAGCGGACACCTCTGAAATTTGAATGGACTTACTAATCTAAATTTCAAAAAAGTTCCGCTCAAATGTGAATGGAATCTGACTATACACACAGGATGGGTGAGGACTCTTTCATCATTATCTCCAGTCAACTCCAGCCCTAAATGTTGTCAGTTGTTTGCTGTTCTTGTGTTTTTTCTTGCACTCAGTTTCATCCTGTCTGCACTCGTGGTCTTGTGGTGTTCTGGGGTTCTGTTTCTGCTCTTGTGTTGCACCATGGTCCTGGAAGAATGTTGTTTCATTTCACTGGGTGATGGATGTAGTATATGGTTGAGATGAAAATTAACCTACTCAAATTTCTAGAAAACCAGAAATGTGCTATAACCCCTGGCTTTTCTTCCAGTTGTGTTCTCCTACCTTTGTAATTGATCCCCAGCTTATACTGCAATATGCCTGTTTCTCCACAGGGGTCCTGATCCAGCAGAAATATCAGAATGAGTTGGGGTACGCTGTACACCCAGCTAGTTGGGGTGAACCGTCACTCCACCAGCCTTGGCAAGATCTGGCTCTCCGTGCTCTTCATCTTCCGGGTGACCATCCTGGTGGTGGCGGCTGAAACGGTCTGGGGCGACGAACAGTCCGACTTTGTGTGCAACACCTTGCAGCCTGGCTGTGAGAACGTCTGCTACGACCACTTTTTTCCCGTCTCGCACGTTCGCCTCTGGAGCCTGCAGCTGATCTTTGCCTCCACACCTGCACTACTGGTGGCCATGTATGTGGCCTACCGTAACCACGAAGATAAGCGAGGCATCCTGCGCGGAGACAAAAAGTCAAGGGCCAAGCAACAAGAAGACCTGGAGAGTCTCAGGACGAGGAGGCTCCCCATCGCAGGCCCACTATGGTGGGTCTACGCCTTAAGTCTGGTGTTCCGTCTACTTTTCGAGGTAGCCTTCGTATACGCCTTATACGCCATTTATGATGGTTTCTGGCTGCCCAGGCTGGTTCGCTGTGAGGTGTCCCCCTGTCCCAATGAGGTCGACTGCTTCGTGTCTCGGCCCACAGAGAAAACCGTCTTCACTGTGTTCATGGCAGCCGCCTCCGGAGCCTGCATGGTGCTGAATGTAGCTGAGTTAGCTTACCTGGTCGCTAAAGCTGTAACCCAGTGCCCAAGGATGAACCGTGTTCGTGCAAACTGCCCAGGCAAAGACAAAGGCCAGCTGCAAAACAAAAAGAATGAGATACTGCTGACCTCTTCATCTTCTGTGTCATCCACTTGTAAAGCAGTGTGACACGTCTTCAGTACCAGCCAAGTTTGATTGTTGTTGTTTTTTTTTGTCACCATGCAAACCCACCATTGCTCAGTAATCCAGCAACTTATTTCAAATGTTCCTGAGATCTTGTTCCAGAAGCTCCAGTGACATCTAGTGGCAAAGACCACAGAAACTGAACAGCTCCACTGCATTCCATGAAAATTTGCTTTAAGTGGTCCACATCTAACTAGGAACTATTTTCAAAAACCAGTAAAATAGTTTGAATATCATATTCAAGATGTTTCGAGCATGGATGATGCTGACTGTGGTGGTTGTCACAAGTGTACCCTGATCTAATGGCAAATGATCCTGGCACTAAAGCCAACTGTGAAAAAGAAACGAAAATCAACAATGTGGTGCATAGAGGTATACATGTCTTTCACTGTGGTCATAGTGTGGAATATAAAACAGTAGATTGCAAATTTCTTTAAATGCTATTTTGTATGTTACAGTTTACAAAGTACTATGCCTAGTGCCTTAAAAATGAGCCATTAAGTTTAATTTCCTTTAATGATTTTCATGATTTGAAAAGTTAGTAAAGTTATAAACACATAATTCATATTTCAGCCGCAGTGTTAATGCTTAGTTTTAGTAATCCATTATGTGTTTTTACAGTTGGGTCCTCAGTGTCCAATATTCATCATTATTCAACATTTTGCCGAAAGGCTACTTCAGCTTTAGACTGGATTCTGAAGTTTATGGTTTTTCTTCCTACATGGCATCTGGATAAGAGAAGCTGTGCAGAGTATACTGTATGTCATGTAACTTGTAGCGGTTTATTTACAGTGTTTCAAATAATTGATGTTGAACAACCTAATTTAGATCATTGTACAGGTTTTCTAGTCCAGGCCTACATTTTGTTACTTAAAGATCTTTAGCTGTTGGTCATACGAAGTTGAATAAAAATACTATATTAAAGTGTGCTTTACTATTTCATTCGATCTTTAAAATAAGTATAAACAGGTATTCACTGTAATGCCGAAGTAAAAAAAAGAGAAAATATGTCTGTTGGTTTTTATTACAAGGTTGCTCCTTTTGATAACTGATTCAAGTACTGACACAGAAGTTGTACGAGTTTGAATACTCAAATGTAATTTTATATCGATTCATTTTTTTTTTCTTTTCTCTCTCATGTGTAATAGAACTCATGAAGGTATCAAGCTATTTAGAGCATTGGTGATGAATTTGGGCAGTAGACAGGGGCGTGGCGTGTACCCATGCAGAGTAGCAGCTCTATGAATGCAGTCATGCATAGTCACCCAATGTGACAGTCGGGATGGCTTGGAACGGGAGGCAGCTGCGCTTCGCTGAAGCCCATCTCCAAGTTCAAATCTCCCCAATAAACTAGCTGGCCTTGACTCCACCACGCGTAGAAGACTGTGCTGGGGGGAAGTTTGGTTGGCTGATTTCAAAGGACATTGGTAAGCTGACAAAGCTCCTAGGATTTGGGGAGTGGGAGGAGAGGGGAGGGCTCTTACAACCCCTTTTGGGGAGTCTGTACGATTTCCAGTGCCCTCAGTACGTGGCATCACTGTTGCTGGATATCGACTTCAGTGAAATAAAATCACACATTTGATTAAAGCTACCACGATGGCCAGGTGCAAGAAAGTAGCAACACGCAGCAAAAGAGTGAGTTTACTTGAAAAGTTGACTTTCTTCAATACTTTTTCCTTGTTTCGGACGTAAAAGGCTGGGCTTTAAAAGACTTTTGGTGGTGTTATTTGCCTACCGATGTTGATAAGCCGTTCAGTATGGCTAACAAATCAGACAATGCGCCTGTGACAATGGCAATGATGCGTCAATAGATTGTGCCAGCAGGCACAAAGAAAATCTGGCACCTTCTCTATTGTCAGACTGACAGACAGTTTGTCATTGCGTCAAAACGTCAAAAGGGTAAACATGTAATTCATTGTTTAACCAATGTAATGTATTTGATTTAGAATTCGATTCAGGACAGAGCAATTTGTATACAGTACACCACTTTTAGACCAAACTGATCAAGTTCACTGATCAAGTTCAACGCACCTCGACACACATTTAATCCGTAAAAGATGCTAAATTGTGTTTATTTTGATTTCTAAATCCTTCGTAGTGTTACATTTTTATCCAACAGTAGTCATTACTATTCCTAACATGTATTACATTCTGTGTACATAAAATATAATTAGAAAACACTGTGAATTAATGTTATTCTGATTTTGAGTACATTTAGTACATTTTATACAGAGTTTATGGAACATTTTAACCAACAGCAACAATCCTCCTACTCATTTACTGTAGTAGGATAAACTAAACAGTTATATAGTTACAGAGAATAAGTGGTGAATTATATAGAATAACAGAGATAATTATTTCATTTTCAGACTGCCTTTTTTTTTTCCAGACATGATTTCTGTTGTCCTGGTGGCATCCATTCGTACACTGAAGTATTTCCTCTCATCAGCACTTACTTTTCTGATGAGAGCAGCACTCACTAAGGGTGGATACTCTACTCTCCCTAATTAGTATTTTTCGATATAACAGTTTGTTCTTTCAAATCTCAGTATCATTCTTCCACCATCCTTAATTGTAAAACTGTAAAATGCATCCTGTGCACGTGGCACAAAGTCACAGTTAAAAATATTACGCTCATAAAATATTTTTTAGCATTCATGTAGCTTCAATCTAGCTGTAGCATACACACACTAAGTGCATGCGTTCCACTTCATGTTCGTGTTGTGGAAGCCAGTTCAGAACAGCATCCATGCATTTATGTTAATCCCATGCAGACTACAACATGACGTGATATTACTTTTTTTCACCAACAGGTATATTTATTTCAAGCCCTAGTCGATGGATTTATTACTTGCAAAACAGCATCTTAGTGAGTTGGCTCTTTTCTGCACTTGTGTTTGGTGTGCAGTGCTGTGAGTAGTGTGCACTAACAACCCGATGAGTAGGCCGGCCGACCTCATCAATGAGAAGCACATGCTGGTTTTGATTAGCAGAAACCTGAAACCGATGCAGATAACTGACTCACATTCTGAGGGCCTCTTCATTTTCCCTTCCGATTGTGTAATGAGGTAGGTTTCGACAATCTGGTGTTTTTAACAGTAATGGTTAAAGATCCGTTCTGTTCAGAGCGAAACTGTGGTTCTACATTTACGGGGTCCAAGAAATTGACCGTTCTATAAACGGCTGCAAGTAAATGTTCAGAAAAGTCTGGCATATCAACATGATGTGCCAAACCACAGATTATTGATAGGTGTGATGATGGCATGCCTGGATAGTGTGATTCCAGGAACTCTGAGCTATCGGGGCCTCATCTCATCAACACGCAACATCTTGCACCTTATGGCTAAAGCCATTCTCGGCAAATTGAACTTTGCATTAGAAGAAGTATTAAATGATATTCTGTGGAATTGAGCAACAACTGAATAAATGTCAGTTCATATATATATATATATATATACAAATATGTATGTCGATGATACTTCTTCCTGCTTTTCTGCTGAATAATTCTGATCATGCCATGTGTTTAATGAAGTGAGGGGAGAGGTTCAGGAAAGGGAAGCGTGTTTGTTTTGGACAGAACAAGTGTATGAGCAGTTTGGGAAAAAGGCTCAGTTGTTTGTAATAGAATGGCAGGTTCTATAAGATGCTTACACAAACAGCACGACATGCTGGTCCCCAGCTCCCCATACGTTACTTGCTTCTAGGATTAGGGATGACCCGACTGCTAGCGTTGCTGCCAGCTGAACGGAATTAGCGTTAAATCTGACCTTTAGAGAATATCTGCACAGACGCCCTGCTTCAAAAGAAAAGAGTAATGGCATTCTCACTGTGCCTAATGAGGCCCTCATTTTCCTTTCTTTTCTCATCACACTTCTATACTTTTACCGCTGATTCATCTCCGACTGTTTTTTTTCTTCAGGCTAGAAAACGTAAAGCATGGGTGACTGGAGCTTTCTGGGACGGCTCTTGGAAAATGCACAAGAACACTCCACAGTCATTGGGAAGGTCTGGTTGACGGTCCTCTTCATCTTCAGGATCCTGGTGCTGGGCGCTGCTGCGGAGGAGGTGTGGGGAGACGAGCAGTCTGACTTCACGTGCAACACGCAGCAGCCTGGTTGTGAAAACGTCTGCTATGATGAGGCCTTCCCAATCTCACACATCCGCTTCTGGGTGCTGCAGATCATCTTCGTGTCCACGCCGACACTCATTTATCTGGGGCATGTGCTGCACATCGTCCGGATGGAGGAAAAACGGAAGGAGAAGGAGGAAGAACTGCGCAAGGCCAGTAGGTTCCAGGAGGAGAAAGACTTCTACAGGAACGGAGGCGCAGGGGGAGCGGGGGATGGAGGGGGTGGTAGTGGGAGAAAGGAAAAGCCTCCGATTCGAGACGAGCACGGCAAAATCCGGATCAGGGGCGCCCTTCTGCGCACGTATATTTTCAACATTATCTTTAAGACTCTGTTTGAAGTGGGATTCATCGTGGGCCAGTATTTCCTTTATGGCTTCCAACTTCGGCCCCTTTACAAATGTGCAAGGTGGCCCTGCCCCAATACAGTGGACTGCTTTATCTCTAGGCCCACAGAAAAGACCATCTTTATCATATTCATGCTTGTGGTGGCTTGTGTGTCTCTTGTGTTGAATCTTTTAGAAATCTATCACCTGGGATGGAAGAAAGTCAAGCAGGGCATGACCAACGCGTTCGTGCCAGAGCACGAATCGCTACCCTGCAATGCTGATGAAACTGGGGGAGTCGATGATGTCAGGGTCCTCCCTGTAGTTAGCGCATCTCCTCCTGTCCTCAACCAACCTCCCACCTACACAGATATGTCCATGTTGGGAAGCAACGCAATCCAGTCCCCAATGGCCTTGGCCTTAGTGACCCCTGAAGCAGACTACAAGGCCGACGCACACAATGAGGTTCCTCCATCCTCTTTTTACAGCAGCAACAACAACAGCAACAACTACCGTCTGTCTATGGAGCAGAATTGGGCTAACATGGCAGCTGAGCGTCAGAAAAGTGAAATGAAGCCCATAACCTCAAGCCTCTCTTCCTCAGCATCATCCTCCTCTTTAAGCGATCAGATGGAGGACAAGGAGTCCGTTCGTCCTTCCTCCATCTGCACGGCTGATTTCCTAAGCGATGTGAAGAGTGAACCAGACACTGGCCCTGGTGTGACTACCACCACAGTGGAGATGCATCAGCCACCCATCATGATGACAGATATCTGTCGTCTAAGCAGAGCCAGCAAAACCAGCAGCATCAGAGCCAGACCTGATGACTTGGCAGTTTAGTCAGCTTCATCTGTCTCATGCCACCACATCTGGTCATACAAGATCAAATGCAGAATTTTAAGGAAGGGTGCTGCAGTTGTCAAGTCCTGTCTCATGAACCTTTCACCAGCAAATGACCTAAGAAGTGCAATTGGTGAGTTGTAGCATAGCTTTAGCAGGTGTTCACACATGGTAAAAACCCTCTTATACCCTCATGAGTCTGGCGAGCTGGCCGTGGTTGAAATAAAAAGGGGAGAAATTATCCTAGCTAGTTCTATTTCAGGTTTTTTGTTTTGCATCATTTATGAGGAAAGGTTTGGCAGAGGTATGCACTTTGGAGTCTTTTATTTATTTTTATTTTTTTCTTTCCTTGTAAGACCTGTTTGAGATTGACCATTCTGTGCCTTGGTGTGTCGGTGTCACTTCACCTTTACTCTGTGTTCGTCAACTTGTTATGGTCTATATCTGACCCTTTGTAAATGCTATGGTTGCCTGACCAGCCAAGACCAATGAAGAGTGGGACACATTCACTGTGAGATGTCTTTAACAGACTCCCTGACGTTCAGCTGAGCATATGGCATATGCAAGTTAGGATGCTGTGAATCTGTCATATAACTGATCCTAAACCGAGGCGTGTTTATTGGGTAACGTGTGCCTGATATGCCAGAATTGTGTTATAATTGTCCTTACAAAAGAAATATATGCTATCATTGCAGTTTCATCAGGGGAAAATAGATATAAATATCATAACTAAACGATAAGTGTACATAACTATAAATACAACAGTGTGAATAGCTATGAATACAAGGGTTTGCAGTGTGGTAGCAGCATTGAGCTCATTACCGTTAAGCAGAAATTTATCCTGTACATAGAGGCTACCGTGTGGAGATAGCCATCGCAGAGATAAAACAGTAGTACTATTACTAGATAGAGTGAGTAGTTGCTAGTAAGGGTTTCAAGATTTGAGGCAGTGATAATATTTGTCGAACAAAAAAAAAAAGAAAAATGTGAATTTCCTTGTTATAAATTCCTGCCAGATTTAAAAAAAATGGCTTACAAAATTATCTTTCACTGACCTCCCAGCTGTTTTGTTGTTGTTACTTTCAAGGAGGTGGTTTTAGCTTTATTATGTGGTGAATTGTGATCCTGTTAAACTCCAGCTCGCGCACCAGCTGGCGTTTAGCTGCGTTGGTTTTGCTCATGTGTTACTGTCTTAAAGCTATTAACGCTCTTCCCTCTTATATGTTAAGTGCAATCTATAGGTGTGGGGATTGTGAGCTGAAACCAGGACCGTGAATGTGAGTTTTGCTGAGATATGATTTTCATTATGTTGCTGTGCTACAATTCAGGCTGTCCTATGTGTAACTGAACTACTCGTGGCTAGAGTCACGCTTAAACCCATATGTGCGATGTTCAAAAAGATCTGAACATTGACAACAAAAGTAAAGAGATTACGTCTTTACAGGGACATGCTTCCAGCCAAAAAAATGAACTTGGCTGAATTTCAAAATCTTTCCAAGACTATAACTGACCGGATCCTTGACAAGGGACTATTTCCTTGTGGAAAAGTGCAATCTTTATTTAAAAGAAATGAATTCATTTATTAAATGTTTGATTTAGTGTACTCTATTCAGGGTACTGACATGACCATATCTGGAACTGAGGCCAATCCAGTTATCAAAGTATTATTATACCTTACATCACATCCCACTGTGTTTGTTTTCATATATTTAATAATCATCATCACAACTTTTAAATAAGTTTTCTCTGGCGCAGTATTACTGTATACAGAATCCATATTAACATAATTCGACTCCTGATTAGACTCCCTAAATATTATAGAGCTATAACACATTATCATTAGTGATGCCCTGTATCTTATCAATCCATCTCAGCCATAACACAGTTTTGTTTAGTTTGTAAGATGTTCATCATATCATCTTAAATACTGAGTAGTTTGGGGATAAAAATGAATTGAATTTGCACATTTAGGCCAAGCTACTCTAACAATGCTAATATTGTCATGAGAGGTCTCCAACAACACGTTGTACTCAGTTTCCTCAGTTGTAATAAGAAAGTGTCAGGGAAGCATTTAATCAACAGAAGGATAAATCTGTTCTAATTGCCCTCATACCTGTTACTGGTGCTTGATTAATATAACACAGCTTTTATCTGAACTGATACCCACCTACTGTGAGAAGTCGAGGAAAACTTCAGTGATTTTTCAGATTTGTCAGAGTGATCGCTCAGTTTTTCATCTACTCGAATGCTAATTCGGCTTCACTTGCTTTTATCTATCAGAATGAACCTTCTCAGCCAAGTGTGACAGCAGATACTTTGTCGGACACACTTAGTATCTGATATCATGTGCATATAGCAATTCTTTTCTGGCCAGTGAAGAAATGCAAACACAGGTTTGAGAGTAACCCACTGCATTGCTGTCAAAAGTGCCTTGTGTAAAATTTTGTAAGAGCAAGTTGATGTAAATGTTCATTTACCTCAAATGTTTACAAAACAGTGGACAAATAAAAAATTTTGTACCTTATACCTGCTTGTTTTTCTTTTTTCGTCAGTAAATAGCTGAAAGGTCAGCAAATCTATATTGTGCTGTCAGCTACTTAATTATGAAAAAAAAATCTTGATATGTGTTTGTATATTAAGCAAATTACCATTCTTTCCATTATAATCTGCATGATTTGCCAGGCTGGACTGCCTGCATTCATTCATTGCACGGTAGCTACAAATTCCAACAGACTATGTCGGAATGTAGTGAAGCGAGGGCATGATATCAGAGCTCGCTTTTTTCTCCTTTTTGCCTCTATGTGTAGCCTATTTCTCACCTATTTCTCAGTTTTCTCCACCCCTACTCCTTATGTCACGATCAGATAGTGATATTAGTATCTTGTAATAGCGATCGGCTGATGGTTCATGAATCGGACAGTTTGAGGTCCTAATCACCACCTATAGTTAGCCCCTCGCCTCTCTGGTACAACTATGCCACACGACCCTGCTGAACATAGCGTTTTCTTTATTCACCCTGAATGGGCAGGGGATTGAGATGAAACAAAAAGAAAAAAAGGAGTGAGGGTGAAAGGGGTTTGGTCATTTGCTAGCCCATAGGACAATTTGTACATCTGACTTTGTAAGTGAATGGTGAGTGTGTATGTACTTGAGGTAAATAAGACATTTAAGACAAATAAGACAATAAGACAAAACATAGACATGCTCAACTTTACGCCACAGGTATGATTCAGATCAATCAGATGCTGCTAATCTAATAAAAGTTACTAGTGTGTGATGGATATGTGTGTGTGGTGTATGTGTGTGTATGTGTGTGTGTGTGTGTTTGTGTGTCCATATAAAGTTCCACTCATGTGTTCCAAAATCACCCCTGGGATATTTCATAGGACCCACCTGCTATTGCTGTGCAAAGGTCACTGCCCCACTGCGGCATTATTTTACTACAATGAGCAAAAATGTGACCACACACCAGGCTCCCATTGTGTTTCTGTCCACGAATACCAACAGTCTTAGTCTTTTGTGTCTCTTTCTCTGTTCGTGGTATCACATGCCCTGTCTCAGACATCCAGCGCAGGGTAGTTTATAGTCCATATGTGTGTTCTGCAAACCCATACCATGGTGACCCAGGCTTGACTTTGGGTATTGTTACTCACACAAATCAGCAAATGTTGCATCATAAAGTTGCCT
>JBBPCY010000082.1:18712532-18726454 GCA_037974405.1 Brachyalestes nurse | reverse complement strand
TGTGGTACGACAAATGCGCACCAGTTTTCAGTCTTCACTGCACAAATGCGTACCTAATTTGAGGAACTTCATACTGGATCTCTAAGTACCACCACTCAGGAAATGAAAACCTTAAAAAGAAAAATAATAAGTTTTAAAATATGGTTCCTGCCGGTCTGCGGAACCTCGCTTCTTCAATTAAAATTCAGACAGAGCTCAGCGCTTCTGTCACTGCATGCACCGATTTCACACCCCGCTCCGGTACGGGGGATTGGGGGGGTGTTTGAATTTGAATTTGGGTCATTACAGTACTAGAGCAAAAAAAAATGTCAACCCCTGAGTATATACTAGATGTCCTTTTGCTCATCAAGTTTATTGGGTTTATTTTTCATAAATCCAGTATAACTGTTTGAGAATCTTAATCAGCCTTAAAGCTGCTATTATAAAGCTTAGCATACGAAAACTAATTTGTGTCAGACTGTGATACCTCTGCATACAAATGTCAACTTGGTTTTAAAACGGATGCAAAATGCAAATCAAGTTCTTTAAATCTTGTAAGTTTTATTATTGTGATTGAGTCAGCAGTCACACTACTGTTCTTAAATTTTGTTTTATTATTATTCTTTTTACAACCAAAAAAGGTACCGCTTCTCCTCAGAGCTTTGGAACCATGTGATCGGTTGATCAGAGGACAATTATTGCTCATTTTTAAAAAATGGTCAAGAGACCTCTAATATATGGTGAGAGAGAGAAAATGGTCGAGTCACATTTAGAACGTGTGTTGGAGAGAGAGCCTGTGACGTCACGGATAAGGGGGTCGGGCACAGACAAGCCGAACAGACTTCAAGACACTAGAGCTTGGGTCACTAATATTTTGGGGGAAAAAAAGATGTCTGTGTTTGTTTGTGGTCAACAAATAATCAGCCCAGTAATGCTGCTATGCGTTCAACTGAACCTATAAATGGCTTTATAAGAGCTGGTGAATTCCCACCCCCCATGACGCAATGCTAAAGTGCTGTTCTCTGAATCAGACGAACGGGGTTCGATCCACAGCATGAGCAAATTTTAATTTTATTTTATATCGATTTTTTAATTTTATTTTATTACGTTTATTTTTACACAAACTTTACCAATATTTGGTTTTATGAACAAAAAACATTGGTTTATAGCAACCATGCAATCTTACTTTGTATTTTTTCATGGAAATGCATCTAGTTTTTATGTTTATTTTAATGAAACATATTATTAAAGGGTGAACTGGAAGAACTAACAATTAGCATAAGCATATTAGCATAATTTTGTTGTTTTTTGTTTGTTGCTGGTGGTCAGTATTTCCTTTCACTCATCTTTTGTTTTTATGTATTTATTTATTTATTTGTTTGGATTTTAGTTTATTATTGGGGATGGGGTAGCATGTTTGTCTTATCAATTGAACATGCTCAAGGTAAGTTACAAGAGGCTACACAATTTTACATGAAATTTTTGTGTTTGTAACATTACCAGCACCCTGCATAGTTCTAGGGCTGGTCCACGTATGACAAAATGGTCACTTTTACTTCATTTTGTCATTATATTGATACATGTCTGATTTGGAAGTGGGATAATTTATCTTTAAGCCTTTAGGACCCACTTCACCACTCTTCCTGGGTTTTAGAGGTAAAAACGTTATCACTGTTTTAAATAAAGCATTTAAACAAAAAAAAAAAAATTGCGGACATCTTCAAATGTATCTACACTATAATGTTACCTTTTGTAAAGCATCTTTGTAAAAAGAGATACAAAGAGGTACAAGTATGTTAAATTGTAAAAACTGGGATAGACTAATTTTGAAACAAACTATAAAACAAGCACATGGACAGACTGAAATTGTAGGTTAGAAATGAAACATAAACAGAAGTAAATTTTGAGTGATTATTTGAATACTCTTTCTACTTGAATATAAAATTTCATGTAGATTGGTTCAACCATTTAACATAGGGGCGTGTGTGTGTGCGCGCATGCGTGTATGTGGGAGTGTTATATTAAAGCTATTAAAAGATGAGGATTGTTCTACATTAGACTTTTCATCTGTATTTTGTTTGTTTACTCATTTATCTACATGTATATTTTATATGAACCGGGTGTGTTGTGTTATTTATATTTTATGTTTGTAGAAACTTGGTGTGTGTTCCCTTTTTCCTTTTTTATTCTAATTGAATTGCACTTTTCCATACTAAAGAGGATTTAAGCCCAATAACCTAGTTGTGGTATCTGACACCTGAACCCAATTATTTAATGATTTAATATTAGTAGAAGCTGTATTTTTGTATTTCTCTGAAAAGAAAAATGATTACATTCTGTATGTCTCTTATTTTTAAATGGTTAAAGTATTGCAGAATACACAGTATACAGTAAACCCCTGCTTATTCCTGGTTTAGCAGTCAGTCTCTTGCAGATATTAGCTTCAGCTTTAGCTTCAGTCTCTTGCACATATTTTCTGAGAACCAAACTAATAATTGTTCGCAGACACTCCTGCACATTCATGGAAACTGCAGATATCCTCCGCCTTTTTTTTTTTTTGCTTTTGTGACGCCCAGGCCTCTACCGCCACGCCCCTCTTCCTCGTGCTGGTTGTTTGTTTGGGCGCGGTACTTAGCAAGGCCATCAGGCACCTGAACGGAATGAGCCTCCGCTGCTCGGTGCCCAAACATAAATAACCAGCACAAGGCCCGGACGTCACAGCTTTTTTTCGTTCCAGTATATATTTTTAATGCATTTTAATGCTAAATTATTAAGAAAAATATAATTGGCTAATTTTGTAACAAATATAAAATGTTTTGGTACTGTCCAGAGAACACAAAGAAAGTGCGTCTTGGGATGGTGATATACCGCTGTACTCAGAGGCTGGAGGTTTGAAAGTAGCCTATCTGAGAACGTTATTTTTTTCTCCTTGCTGCTGATTGGCTCCTGCCCTGTGACACATCTCGCGTGGAGCTATCTTGAGTGTTTCTTTGTGTTCTCGTGTTTTTTGTTTTGTTCTTCAAGCCCTATATTTTTATTACTGTAAATTACATTTATTAAGTACTGTATTTATCTGCTTATACCAAAGAAAACACACATGCATGAATTACAGTGCAGTCTATACAACGATAATATCCGTATTTACATTCTAGCACTGCAGGAAACAGCGGTTCAGTGTAAACTGTACAGTACAAGTACGGGTTTACCTTTACATTTTCTGTAAGTGTAATGTATTAAGCTGAGTTTAAAATTAAATTAAAGTGTTTTGGGAGCATATTTGGGGGCATATTTAGGGTTTACACTATAAAAATAGGCATTTACTATATGCTCTTGGAACATAACCCGTGCTATAAGCGGGGTTTTACTGTAATAAGTCTGTACAGTGTTTCTTTGTTTAAGTTAGTTTAATGCTATTGTATAATAAGTAATGTTACGTTATATACTGTGCTTTTAGAAACTGAGCCGTTTTTACTGGCTACGTGCAACGCTACCATAAACATAAATTGTCCAAATACAGTTTAGTTTGTACACTTTGTCCAGCTTGGATTGCTGGTTGGTTGCTGTTTTGAAGTTTAAAATTAAGCTTCTACTCATCTGAATCTGAAAAAGAAAAAAGGATTTTATGTTTATGCAAGTCTCAGTTAAACAGCAGTTATAGAGTTTAGACAGTTGAACAGGTCCTAGTGGCACTGTTCAGCATGCTGATTTCAAACTCCCATTGTGTCCGCAATTAACACACTTATTTACTTGCGGCTTACAGTTGAATACCTTTTCTTTACTTCCAGAGAGAACAGGATATGAGAATGAGTGAAATGGGTGCCCGTGGAGCCATTAATATGGGAGGTATGGTCTTAAGTCTCCACTTAAGTTTGAACCACTTGTGTTAGAGGCATCTGCATATTTTGTATGTTTTTCATTTTTGTGGCTACACATGATTTTTGTAACACTGATACTTTTCCATAACCCTAAATATGCTTGCACTATTCTATATTACTCAGTCTACACTGTGACTTTTGATGCTGCCTGTGTGAGTGTAATACATTTTACAATGTGCAACTCCCCTAAATCTCTATATGCAGAACAGAAACTGCATATAAGAAATTGTTAGATCTTGCAGACTCTGTAATAAAGAGTTTGCAAGGTCTAAATTGACCCTGAGTTTATTGCTTTCTTCTGAGTAATAGTATTTTTTTTATTGCACTCCATCTACTTTAACAGCCTTACAGGTTGGAACGGTTCTTAAATTGAATCGACACTTTGTAGTTTTTTTTATTATCAGCATTTTTTAGTAATTTATTTTATCCTTTAGTTTTACACTACAGACTTTTATTCATTTTGTAGACTCCAATTTGCAGAGGTCATGTGGCATTTTCTGTTTTATCTATTTGATTAGGTGTTTCATACAACATGCACTTTTCTTCACAAACACCACACTGCATAGATGAAATTAGCGCAAAGGTGCTTAGAGACTTGTCTTAGTTAATATCGGTCATACGTTGTCTTGTATAGATTCATTTAATCCTGCTGCTGCTGTTAGTGGTAACCAGGGCCCGTCCCAAATGATGGGCATGGGCATGTCAGGCCGGGGTGGAGCCATGGGGCCTGAGGGATCATCAAATATGGGGGCACCCCTGATTCCAGATAACGGAACTATGGTAATGTATCAGTGCTGCTATTTACTACATTATTTTTCTTATCATTTAACATTTGCTGTTTTGTGAGTCTGCATATTTTTGTTGAGCAAGGTTTATTAGAAAAGCCTTCTGTGTCTTTAGCATCTAGTGCATCTAGGTTCTGTAGTAAAAAGCACACAGTATAGTGCAAAGATCCTTATTGTGTAAACGAATCCCTTGGTTCTATGCAACAAACCCTCAAAACAGCACGTCTACTTTAATTGCTCAGTGTGTTTCTGCCCATTGTTGTATCATATTAGCTAAATTAGCTTAGAATTCCAGCTAAATATACTTTATCGCGCACGGTAACCGATTTGACAATTTTTTTGCCGGGGGGTAAAGAAGTGTCTGTAGAACTTGATTCCTGCACAACTTTGTCATGCAGATGCTAAGTATGAGAATGACCAATGCGAGTTGTAGCCTTAAGTCAGAGATACACACAGAGACAGTGTGTGATAAAGACCTTAACGTGGTTGTACAAGCCAGCTAAACTTCAGTCTAGTCTGTAGTCTTCTGTCATCATAGAAAATTAACAGGACTGACAGTAACAGGGTTGACAATTTCAAGTTAATTTGCCTCTAGTTAGCTAATGTTCAAGGTCACAAGAGCAGAGGTCATACAGTTTAAAATGATGTTACTTATAGATATGGTAAATATCAAGATACAAAAGATATTATTTTATTTTATATGTTGGTAACAGGAATGATGTGGTATGATGTCCCCATCCCGAACAATCTCATAAAACAACAAAATTCTACATTATAGAAGAGAGAAACTTACTTGTGAATTAAATGTTGGAAATTCTCTTCGTACTTCCTGTAAATTATGTCACTGCTGGAATGTGCCATTATTTTCCAGGGTTTTTGTGTCAGTACAGGGTTGACTTGAAATCAGGGGACACTGATAAAATGATTTAAATATTATAGAAATGACATGTGTTCATGCTAAAAACATTGCTTAACAATGAGATTACTTTCAGAACAATACACAAATGTGAAAATTTTATAATATTTCCAATAATTTATTATTAAGGAAACCTGCTGAAAAATATCTTTCATAGTGAGTGACAGGCCGAAATCCCTGCCTTATCAACATAAATGCAAATTTAACCATGGACAATAACATTTAAGTTACTTAATTTTGAGGTAGTATTGATGATAGACAACATACTGATGTTATGTTTTCAAATTATGCATGTATCTGGTATTATAGTGATTTTATGGCAGATTATTTCTCTGGGACGCAAAATGTACCGATTCCACGGAATGACCCAATAATTGATAGTGACAGCCCTACCTCAGTTCTAGTTAACTCTACTTACCATTGAGAAATAGTTGTCAGATAATCATTCATTGACTTAAAATCTCACCATTTTTCACATCAGTTAAACTGGCTCAATGAATTAGCAGCAGTAGTTCGGCTTGATGATAACAAAAATTTTATAATACGATATTGTCATTTGTCCTCCAACTCCGTTATTAATGTTTATATCTTTTATCAGTACAGCTCCTGCAAGATTATCAAATTATGTTCGCCTTCTCAGTTCATAAATGTTTAAGTCTGCAGTTGACAGTCCTTCTTAGAGCTGCTTTAAAAAATAAAAAAAAAAGGCTACTTTTCAACAAAAATGGCTATAGTGCGTTGATCTATGTTGGGTCAACTGCTCTGTGTGTGTGTGTGTGTGTATATTGTGTATATATGTACACGTGTCATTTTAACATTTCTTCGTTTATCATAACGGTATTAACATTTTTAGAGACTCTACATAACCTGTTTTTAGAATTTTTCAGATAAAATTGTGGGTCAAGTAGGCTACTGTTATGCTTGCCATTCTTTGTGTGAATGAAATTCAAGTATTACATTTCAAATGAGGAATGAAATACCCGAATATCCGTTAGCGAACTCTTTCCCTTTCCACCCTAGTGCTAACAAATGTTTCATTCTACATTTATGTACCACTCATCAAAGTAGAAATTCTTCAGACATATTCCATGGGACATTTCCGTACACTTGGTTGTAGCTCTTGATTGTTTGATTCTGTCCATTAATACACAGGAGACAAACCCAATGGCCACAGAATTTTCAAATCACAAAGATTTGGCTAACTAGTTAATGATTTGAACCCCTTGTTTTAAAGAGATAGAAAGTTCATTCTTCAGTGCTATGGCCTGACAACTGCAATTTGACATGCGTTAATTAGATGTTTGAAAACAATTATTCTAGTTATGATGTTTTTGCTGCTGATGTGCTTTTATCGCCTCGCCGATTTTAGCTCTGTATAGTGCTGGGAGCTCCAACAGGCCTAGAAATAAGATTATAGCTTTTGTCTTCCTTATTTGGGGAAAGCAAGACATTCTCAGGCAAAGTTCAGGTAATGCTGTCTTTTTCCTTGGTTTAATTGCGATTAAATTATTCTTCCTAAAAATAAACATTATGGTTCACAATCATGACTGTGGAATAGCCTACAGGCTACAAGTTTTCCGACGCTTGTTTAAGATGCCAAACTTCATAGTAAGCAAAAAATAATTCCCTAGCATTTATTTCCGCATCAGTCTCAAAGGCTTTTAATGTCCCAAAACAAAGACGAGATCTGCAAAAGGATGAATGGTACAGGCTTCTTGTTGCCTGGTGTATCCAATAATAATAATAATAATACAAATAGGGCATAATAATAGGCTAGTAGTAGTATTTTTTACATTTTCAAAAAGATGAGAATAGAACGTGTTTATGATTAGAAGTCAGTGGTGTGTCATGAAGTCTCTCCTTTGCTAATAGTAGCTAAATCAGGTTGGAAAACAGTGGTAAAAACCTATTGCTTAAATAGATAAATGAGTAAAAACTGCGAAGCTCAATATTCAGGTGTCGCGAGTGCTGCAAGAGCATATGCTCCAGTTTTGTCAGCATGGACGTGCTTCTGTTAAAGGAAGGCACAGATGTGTCAGACATCGACAGTTCAGTAAAGGATAAGTGGAGATGGGCTTGGCTAAATGAAATGGGTGTTAAGGGCAAGATATTTAGTTCATGGTGAAAAACGATGAAAATGGCGTTTTTGTGTGGTTTCTCAACTAGGGGCTTAGGGGATAATGGACAACACAGCATTAAAATTTGATGCATGGCCCAGGCGGCATGGGCCCGCGACACGGAGCATTTGGTAAAAAATAAATAATAAAAAAAAAAAAGTCATGTTTTTTTTTTTTGCGCTTTAATCCATGCATTCTAAGCCTGTTCTTTTACTTAATTCCTAACTTAGCTCAACTTGCTAAAGAAGCACTTAATTGTGGCTGTAATAGACCTACAAAGCGTCTAAAGATCAGGAAGTTGAATTCAGTTTCTGGATCAGGATTCTGTGATCACTGCTAGGTGGGTTCTGACAAAATCCAGGCCCAAAAACCAGACTGAAGTCCACTGGGTTAGTGTTCAGCATTTCTTTTAATGTCTGTGTTCAAATACAATAAGTGCAAAACTTCCAGATTTTGAAGGCAGTTCCAATTTAGTTCCACTTTAAAAAGTTATTTGAATGAAAATAGTAAGATACGTTTTATGGCAGATGTTCTGTGGCGTGTACATTTGTGACGAGGGATGGGTTATGTTTAAATATTCATATAGCCATTAAATGACAAAAATCAAACATTTTATGCCATTAAGCGTTTTCCATCTATTTTCCATGCTCACTGATTTAAGTAAAACGATACTAGTAAGTGGCAGTATGTACCTAAATACTGTTTGCCTGCCATCACAGTTAAGATGATGAATGTATCAAGCGTGTCTGTGTGTTTTGCGAAAAGTGTGAATGGCTCTTTTTCTGTGTGTGTATGTGTTTTTGTGTCCATCCATGCACACAGTCGGGTGTGCAAAGCGTGAATGACTATTTCTGTGTGGGGGGGGGGGGGCTCTTAGAATATTCATATTGTTTCCAGCAAATGTCACATAGTATTTTTGACTGATTTGCCCATCTCTAGTTGTGGCCACTAAATAGCTGCAGTATGATGTGTATTTCTGACTTAATGCATTGTGTACCTATTAAGTAAGATTGGATCAGTTCGAACCAGGAAAGGGTAGATAGTTTGTGCTAAACACTGGATATTGAATCCTAAACCTCAAACCAGTAGTGATATGATTTACTTCTCAAACTGAATGCCTATACCCATAGAGAATGCATGCATCATTTATTTGTAACAGTAGACTACTTGACCAGATTAGAATTAATGTGAAAGTGACATGGTAGTGAGATTTAATTACCCTGATTGCTATTTTTGTCCTCTTGTCTGTAGCGATCCCAAATGTGCTTAAACATATTAAATTTGTTACCTAGAAAGCTTTACCCCATATATTTCCCACCCCAGACCTGTTTATTGCATGTGAACTAGAAATGGTTATCATAAACATTTTTCTTTTCAATGGTTGCAAACATTCCAGAAAAGGCTTGTAACAAATTCATTTTAGGTTAAATCAGTAATGAATTCATCAGCTGGGAAGAAGGTGGTTGAATTGTTAGTCTGTACTATGAATTTTTCTGGCATGTTTCTGACCTTTTAAGTGTAAATTACTCCGGTTATTATTAGGTAGTCGTGAATCTTCACGTTTGCCTCAGATATATTTCTTCTTATGCACTAATGACATGTTTCCTTCTTTGTTGGTACCTGGACTCCTGCTTTTCATCGTGTCAACTCTTGGGAACATCTGCGTTGTGACATTCAAAATATTGCCGCTAATGATCTTTTTGGACTGCAACCTCACTACCACAAAACAAAATGGCATTTTCTTTATGGACTTTCTTGCACATATGTTACATTTTTCCTTGTTGCACTGTAGCGTAATGAGAGGTTTGTTCAGGGGGGACCTCCACAGATGGGTTCTCCCATGGGTGGTCGACCTGGTGTTGACTCTCCCCAGCAACAGCAGTCGCCTGTGATTGGTGGTGCAGGGCCTGTGTCCGGTATGGGTGGTCCAGGTGGCTTTGGGCGGGGAAGCCCTGCTGGGGGCAACTTTGATGGGCCTAACAACAAACGTCGTAGATACTAAGGTTTTTTTTTTTTTTGATGATTATGTACACCAGTTTTTGACCCGGAGAATCCCACATCTCGCATAGTTGATACCAGCTTGTCTTCAGTGGCATTGCTTCTTGACCAGCTCCAACTTTTGACCTGTGATCCACAACCCTGATACATAGCATGAGCCAGGAGTAACAATAATGTGAAACCACAATTTAATGTTGATATTGGCTTAAATGTGATTGCATATAAATGAGGAGTGTCAGACTTCTTAACGTTCACAGTGCTTTTCCTACCCTTAACATATCTGATATATAATTAGCTGATCAGTTCTGTCAGATATTATAAGGCTGGAAAAGTACTGCACTGCAGAAC
The DNA here is from genome assembly GCA_037974405.1 of Brachyalestes nurse. Taxonomy (NCBI): domain Eukaryota; kingdom Metazoa; phylum Chordata; class Actinopteri; order Characiformes; family Alestidae; genus Brachyalestes; species Brachyalestes nurse. The sequence continues at coordinate 18,716,436 of JBBPCY010000082.1, read as the reverse complement.
TAGAATTTGACCCCTCTGTATAGGTCATTTGTTGCTAACGGAGGATCTGTTTGCTGAGCTGCAACACAACTTTCTTTGTTGTCCTTTCAAAGTTTTCCTGATTGTGTGGGACTTTAACATTTGCAAATTGGTGCTGTTGGCTAGGAAGGCTATATCTTGTTTTTCGGATGCCTTTCATGCATTTGGCTTTACTCCCATAGAGCAGTTGTGTATGAAGGGAGACATTGGTGTTTTGGAAAAGCCTTTTATCTGCTTTTTGCTTTTGTATCTGGTATTTGCGTTTAGTCAATGTGGGTTTCAGTTTGGTCACCATATTAGTACTAAGTGATACGAATTTCCCTGCTTGCCTTTTCTGTGGGAGTAAAACCAAAATACCTGCAGGTTAAATGTTATTTCTTCGTAGTGTTTTAAACGGGAAGGTTCTCATTTGTGTCTAACAGATCAGTCCCATGTCATCAGGTAAATCTTCATAGTACAGAGAGACAATGTTGCTACTCAGCAAAAGCACACTACAGTTACAATATCATTTACACAACACTCACCGTTACTATGATGTTTCATACATTGATCACACCTCTTGTAGTATTGCAAATGGATAGTGATGTTTGTCATGTAGAACGTGCATGCCTTTCCAGCAGTCTTTTTTTGTTCCAGTGAATATTTTGAATGTTGTTCTGCTTTCTCCTAAGAGCAGTTCTTTGAATAAAATGATTACAAAGGTAGACGTGTGCATTTGTGCCTCTAACAGAAAAAATATAGGCTTTGAAGCCTGAAACCCTTATGAGTGACGCTTTCCTGTTGGCAAACTCTGAATCTTTCTATTGCATTCAGCAACCATTTAGCTTGAAAGTGAAAAAAAAATGCAGAAATGTTTCTCAGCAACAAGTAAGCATGAAAGGTAAATTATTATTGGATATTAGCCCACATCCTCAGGAGTTCAGAATCTAGATTATAGAGACATATTAACATTATGGATTAGATATTTTAATTTAGAGTCTATGTCTGATAGAGCTACACCCATGAACTAGGGGAAAAACAACTCACTGTCCTGTTACTAAGAGCAGCAGATACTTATCAACCATATCTCCTGACTTGACTGCTCGCTTTTGTTCATCCTTTGGGTCCTTTCATCCAGATGGATTTTTCCACTGTTTCTCCTCTGGAAAACAACAGATTTTTCCATGGTATTGGATGTTCCACTTCTGTGCTTCCAAAATAACATTAGGCTTGAATGCCAGGTAACTAATTAGTGCTTGCTTGTACTACCATTTTAATGTTGAGCAGAAAAGTGCTTCCACTTTCAAGGTCACCAGCACAAAACCACTGGTGCACAAACTAAAAAGATTTTGGTGATCCCTAAATAAAAATCAAGTCCCTTTATTACTTAAAACTAGAATCATATTTCTGAGGCTTAAAGTATCCTTGGGCATTCGTAAATAGCCTGTTTATACCTGGTAGTTTCATGTAGCTTATCTAGATTGTAACCTGATAAAAAAAAATTAACCACATGCATTTAAACTTACTCAAATGTGTCTCCAGCCAGTTAGATTGGCTACTATACAAAAAACAGTTATTTAGAATAAGTAGCCTCTTGTACAGACACAGTAAAAGTGATATGAACTGGGCAACGCTGATGTTCAATTGTGGGTTTTTTTGTGGTTTGGCCTTATCTGGAGAGGATCCTGCTACTTAAGATGCATAAGGTGACCAGGTGTAAGGGGTGTCGGGCTGTTTTCTTTGTTTTACATTTGCCAGATGTTGTATATTGCTGGTTACCGACCTCAGTCCTGAAGCTCACATTTTTGTTTCACTGCTCCAGTGCTCCCACATGAACATTGGAAAGTTTTGTAAACTCTGTATTTCCTGAAGGGAAATTAGGGTTCTAGCATCTACATTAAACTCCTCAGTGTTCTCACTTTCGGCACCCTAGTGATAAGACCTTGGAGACTTCTTCCATCAACTGGACATGTTTACACTAGCACCGGTCCAGAAAGTTGTTTACCAGGCTCCTGTATTCTTTTTCTCTCCTATCACTAATACACTTCATAGGAGGGCTGTAACGGTACATATATTGGTACTGAACCATCACGGTACATGAGTCACGGTTCGATACATGATGTCATATGAAGAATATACGGTACGACGGAGAAGGTGCGATGAAAGTAATTAGAACTGAATTTACGAGCGTTAGTTTTGTTGCCTTCTCGCCTCGGTGTTAGCGGCTGCTAACCAGACGTCTTTGGTTCGTTCACTCGGCAACTGAGCAGGTCCAAAAATGAGACGATACGGGGAGCTAGATCTGTGCTTTCCTCCCTCAGAACACGAGCATTTATTTTCTTTCTTCAAAAAGAGCATTCGAGTGGCGAAAAGCACTCGCGAATGGAGCGGCCACAAAAAGAAATTCAGAAAAACTTTGCCGCACTACATACACCCCTGAAAAACTACATCCCCTAGCATTAGTGTTGTGCAAGTTACTTTCAAACTGTAATACATTACAGATTACTTGTTACTGTCGTTTAAAAGTAATCCCTTACCTTACAGTATTACTGTCTCAGAAATGTAATGCTGTATTACTTTTGAGTTACTTTCACCAACATAACTACAGAAGTATAACATTCTAAAATGACAATTGTTCTGCAGAGCATTTTACATCCAATAGAGGACGATTTTTTTGGGAGGGGTGGTGCTTGGGGACGGGCACCAATCAGGCAGCTCCTTGCCAAAACAATAACACAAGAGTGCTGATACGAGCTCGAGAACGGTAAATGGAGTGGCATGTTCAGGTTTTAGATTTAAGATGCAGAATAAAACGTTTTAGACCCTAAAACAGGAGTATGAGTTATACATCACTACATCATCTGTGCTTCGGGGGGCGGGGGGACAGATCCCCATCTGCGTCCATGCCTTGGACTAAAGTAATGGGGCACTGTGGCGAGGTAAACGGTATTCAGGGGTTATTGTGGCAAACGAAGGGCCGTTGGAAAGAGTCCGAGATATGAATAAATAATTCCATGAAATGAACTTTGTTTACAAGTTATGACTTGCGAGTCACAACATCCAAGTCAAGTCTCAAGTCACTGAGGGCAAGTCTAAAGTCAAGTTAGAAGTCTTTGTTTGTGCAACTTAAGTGCGACTCGAGTCCGAGTCTCAGACTCGAGTCCTCATCTTTGATTAGAGGTAAAGTGGTTATCTGGCAATATTCACTGGCCAGTGCGCGCTGGGCTTAAAGCGAACCAGGCGGGGCTTATAGCCTCGGACCTCAAGCTCATAGGCTGAAAACATACCGCGTTACAAAATACAAAGTTCCACCAGCGAGAGGGAGATGATGAATGACACCACACACGTCTGTTCACTGACCACGAACAGGAAATAGAACTTACTTGCAGGATTTTTGCTTTGTTAATGTCTCGCGGGCGAAAATTTTGTTGTAATGCAAGCGTTACTGAATATGTACCGAGTAAAAAATTACTGAAAATTGATTAGTAATGCCTTACACTACTGCGTTACAGCAAAAAGTGATACGTTACTGTAATACATTACTTTTGTAACGCATTACTCCCAACACTGCCTAGCTTGCATTGTTCCTTAAAGCAATAGGCTTAAACAGTGACCTTTAAAAAGTTTAGCCATCTCACCTACTTTCTAGTAGGTAAGACTAATATTAATTACTAATTTCTATTAATAACACTATGTTTCAGTTGTTTTGTCATCCATACATGAAAATATAAGCAAGAGTGTGTGTTTACTGGTTAATACATTGCTGTTTATTAAAAATAAACGAAAACAAACAAAGCCTCATGCTTTAGAATTTTTTGTTACTTAACTTCGCTGTATCGTGAACCGTACCAAACCGTGATGTCAGAACTATAGTGTGAACCGAACCGTGACCTTTCTGTACCGTTAC
>JBBPCY010000082.1:18667434-18712432 GCA_037974405.1 Brachyalestes nurse | reverse complement strand
GTGTGTGTGTGTGCTGTGCACCAAGACAAATGTCTCGCTAATGTCTATGGTGAATATAATTGCAGCCTGTAGAGGTGTGTGTTCACAGCACTAATGAGTTCAGCAGCCAGTGTGCAACATTTCATTTTCCTCTTGATGGGAGTTTGGTGTTGGTCTTGTGGCTGCAGTTGCGTCTGTGATGGAGGAGGAGGTCAAGCTGATTTGGCTGCTTTCCCACGGTTTAGGAGTTTACTCCAATCTGGGGAATCGATTGGTCCAAACAAAGCGGAGGAGATGGAGATATAATGGGCTGAGTGGTATTAAATGCAGCGGCATGCAGTGGAAATGCACTCAGGATCTTTCCGTACTGGGGCTGCTCAATGAGTCGAAACAAATGGAAACTTCTTTTGTGTGTGTGTGGCTGTAAACCTCTGTTGAAGCGACTGTGAGGGCAAATGCGACACCTCATAGTATCACGGGTGTATTTAGCAAAGGTATTATCTACATCAGGTGGTTTGGGACAGCTGTGTCATTCAGCGTCATAACCTATTATTCAAAGGAATGACTGCGATGATGTATTTTCTTCACACAGAACCGGGTAAAACACTCGGGGAGAGGTCTGCATTGTAATTAGCTCATTACCTGTATTTTCTTCTGCTCCAACAGAAAGAATGGGCTGCACTAGTATCAGCTGAAACTGGAATAAACGAGAGTTTTCATTAATCTTCACACTGTTAGGGTTAATAAGCTTACAGGCATGAGGAATGACAGCCTGGTGGCTCCTGAACATTTACTGTGGCAGATATTTAGATACACCCTATTCTCATTGATAATGGGGCTAAATACTTTCAGTTGAACTTCTCTGGCCTAGTTAATAATGTTGTCTTCTTCTTTCTGTTTTGTTTTGTTCCTTTCTTCTGCCGTCCCCCTTCAAGATCCCATGCCTTGTAATGTAATAAGGAGGTGGAAAACTCTTGTCAACAGCGTGTCTCTGGCTTCGTGGTCAGGAGCTGCTAGCCATGGCGCCCCTGATTGCTAAGGACCGTCTCAACCGTGCTGTATTTAACGTAATTCCATGTTTACACGGAGGCAAGTTATTTCGGGGATCCCTCTCTCCGGCCTGGAATGCCAGTGGTCAGGGCGTCCTGTTTGTCATCGTTGGTTTCATTTGTTGTTTTTATTTTTTTGCCTATATGATTTGTCCCACCTCAGCATACCTCTGATTTTTTTTCAGCAGCTTGGAATAGGTGTTCAGAAGCAGCCAGTGAATGAATGAGGGTCTAATGTTCGGTCGAGAACTTTGATTTAGTTGGTCTTGATAAGGAAGTCTACCTGTTCCTCTTTTTCATTCACAGTTCGTCTGGGCTTCTTTTTTTAAAGAAGTGTATTAATAATGACTGTCACGTTTACTCAGTTTAATTCGTCAACTTCAACTTCTTGATAAATCTGCAGTGATTTTGGAATTGATTCACATGATGATTCATGTTTTAAATTCTGGATACACAGATTTATGCCAAAGTCTGAACACCTCCAGTCAAATTACATGTTTTGTTCAGTGAAAGGAAGTACATCCTCTACAGGGAACAAACTAAACATAGTGTTTTTTGATGAAAAAAACATAACTTTTGCACAAGCCACATTTTTTTTTGTTTTTGTTTTTCCAATGGGAAAATAAAGGGTAATTGTTCATTAAAATGTGCAAAAGTATGTTACTGGTGGAGGATCTATATATATTTTTGCTGAGAATTTCATAAAAACGTGCCCATACATGATGTGTACATACATACATATAAATAATCAGCAGCATCAGGCTTTATCTTAATATGCAAGCAATTAAATATGTTACTGGGTCGTTTCTTTACAGAAATGATTGGTGATCTGTTCCAGTCTCTATGAGTTCTGTCCCTGCCTTAGTGCAATTCAGTGAGAATTCATAAAATCTCACGTTTCATCCCAATTCTGTTGGATTAATGTCAGTGCAATTCTGAATTTTGAAAAAGAAAACCCACTAAATACAAAATTCAAAGGTTGGAGGGACTGTGTATACAGTAGACAGTATACAGTAGATTTTTTTATTGCACAGGGTGAATATTTTACATGTGAAAAGAGATTTTTATTTTGGCCTATAATGAGCACATACTATTGAAATTAATAATATTATGAATATTGAAATTCTGGGCCGATGCTGGTATATTGTGTACATACCCATTGATTCTAGAGAGGCACAGATCATGCATTTTGTGGCCTTTATTATTTCTTTCCAGTGAAATTGGCCAAATACTGAATTTTATTTTGACCAGTTTATATTAGTTTTTTGACCAGTTTATATTACTTTCTGCAGGTCTCCTAGTGGTATTCTGCCAGCATAATTTTTTTGAATGTATTTGATTGTCAGAGTAATCAAATAAGACATTTGAATTCAATTAAAATAAAAATTGTATTCAAATATGTAAAAAATGACTTTTATTGAAATATCACAGGCATGTTTAAATAATATGAATGAAATAAAGAGCTACATCAAAAGCAAGTGGCAACCGGCTGTTTTGATGTAGCTTTTTGCACTGAAATACAGAATGTGCACTTATACCTTTTTTACCTCATAAAATTGCAGTATAGATCAGTCAAAGTAAAAATAATGCTTTTGATGAATTTCAATTTAATTTGGGGTAAAAATCAGTTTTTGATCCGCCTCCAGCAGCGAGGGGGAGTGGAATTTTTTCACGAGTGATTTAAGGACACGCTGTACATGGCTGGTGTCGCTCCCAAACACTGCCTGCTGCAGGCTCCCTTTGGAAACTGGAAATTGTTTGTTTCTCAAAATCAGGCGGTGGAACGCAGGGCACTTCCTGACTGTCCTCCTCCCTCCATCCTCCTCCTTTGATGGTGTCGGAGTAGGGAAAAAAGTGTCCCACATGTGTTTAGCCATTTAAAAAGAAGTAGAAGAAGAGGGCCGGCAGCATTTCGGAGAAAGTCCCAGAGCCGCACATATTGTTCCCACACTCTGAGAAATAGAAACGTTCCTTGAATGACAACATGAGCAGCACCTCACGCTGGTGTTTCCGTGATTCAGATTCAAATGATGGATTCAAATGACTTGTCTGTAGGGCCTCAGCAAAGGCCTTGTAAGAATGGAAAGCAAGTCAGATATTTTTTATTATGATCAAATAAAATATTTATCCTGAACTCTAAAAACTGTGTTCAGATTTAGCTCTGTGGGTGGAATGTTGTGAGTTAAGCTGCTAGTGAGCAATGAGGCGTTAAAGTGGAGGTGTGAGAAACCCCTGCTGTGAAAACAATTCAAACCTTGTCACAAAAAGTCCATGATGAGATTAAACAAAGCCAACTGCACATATCTTGATATCAAAAACTTGTGGCACAGTTAATAAAAATGGCATTTAAACATTGCAAAAGCACTTTTATAAATTGTTGACACACTTGTCAATACCTGACAAAAAAGTGGTTTTGTTTTGGGCTTTGTAAAAATGAGGGTTCTCCAAAACAGGGGGAAACGTATTATTTTATTCATTTATTTTTATTAATTTCATATACTGTGTGTATATATATATATATATATATATATATATATATATATATATACTGGTGGCTATTGTGAAATGTCTTAAATTAGCAAATAAGAGAAAGCATGTGTATGCAAATGCAGAAAAATAAGCTCATCAGAATGGTCTTTTTGGCTGTCAGGTTTTACCCAGATGATTCTCCCACTTTCCAAATAGCACTAGAGTTTGCTTTCTGTAGTGCAGTGCTGAAAATATGTGACGCCAATCAAAGAGAAGTCTTTGCAGAAGGCACATTTTGACTGACAGCTAGTGTAAGCTGCTTTCATTATCATTCTATTCTGTTCTCTCTCTGGGCACACTGGGCAGGCAGCTGTAGAGGGAATAGCGATCCTTAAAGGGGAGGACTGATGCCTTGTAAGAGTCAGGATGATATTCTGGCTGAAAGTGCATTGCAGTCACTGAACATACATGCAAACTCAGAATGCAATGAGCAAATATTGGCCATTGGGTAAGTCCCTTGCGTTTGATGTTACTGGCAGTCAACTTTCATTATCAGTCACCACTGTTACTGTAACTTATCAGTGCTTTAATTTTGAATGTCTGAACAGCATGCAGAACCTCTAGCTGCAAGCAAAGAAAAGTAAATACTCTAGAATAAAACAATCAAAGTTTCTCAAATAGACTTCATACGCTATATGGACAGACGTATTGGGATGCACGATACATAGCCTTGAATATGGAGCTGGTCCCCTCTTTACAGCTATAACAGCTTCTACTCTTCTTGGAAGCATTTCCACAAGATTTTGGAGTTTCTGTTCCAGTTCATCCCAAAGGTGTTGGATGGGGTTGAGGTCAGGACTCTGTGTGGACCAGTCAAGTTCTTCTACACTGAACTCATCCAACCATTTCTTAATGGAGCTGCTTTGTGCACTGGGACACAGTCATGCTGGAATAGAAAAGGTTCTTCCCCAAACTGTGTCCACAAAGTTGTAAGCATGGCGTTGATCAAAATGTCTTGGTATGCTGAAGCATTAAGATTGTCCTTCACTGGATGTAAAGGGCCATCTGAATGCAGTAACTAAGAGGTGTATCCCAATAGTGTATGTCCAAACAATTATCACCCTCAGGGCTTATAGGCCTTTAGTTTACTAGGCTTAATGATTTCTGTGAAAAAAAAATGGTTTTGTTTGTTTTGTTCACGTTTTGTTTTGTTTGCATTTTAACTCTGCAAGCACTGTAAGTAAGTCTATTCTTATTATTGAAAACAAAAGGGTTAAGCACCCGTGGGAAATTGTCCAAACAGGATTTTTATTTTTATTTCTGTCATGAGAAAAAAAAATCTAGTCTGAAGTAGCACACCTACACTGTGTGATGTCATGTTGTTAGCTTAGTATTTCATCATATGGAGTGTTTGAGTTGTTTAAGAGTAATGGCCTACTCTTAGATGCTTATGTGCTTAGATTAATAATAGCTCAATTTACTGCATAGTAAATGGATATTTGGATATTTAATGTGTCAGTATCGGCTTTGGTGTTGGAAAAAATGGCATCATGCCACCTCCAGCAATAACAAAGCAACATACCATGTATCACTGTATTGTAAAGTGGAATATTGATTAACATTCCTTGTACGATCTGTCTAAGCAGGTGGTGACTGCATAAAATTATACATATGAGATTCACTGGCAGTTTATTTTTTTCTTCATGGGTGAATATTTTAATCCATTTAATATGAATGGGATTGAGTAAAAAAACATTGAAGTCTTATGACAACATAATCAATGCAGTAACTGGAAAAAAAACTCAAAAGTGAAACAGGGAAGTGTTTGAGCTTGTTATTTTTCTTAGGCGTAACTTCAGCAATAGTCAGCAACTTTTTCATGCTTGTATATTCTTTCTCTGCCAGGCTGTGTCCTCCATGTCCAGCAGACTTTGATTGACTAAGCTGATATAAGCTCCTCACTCACCACAGTGTTGCATTATCTCATCTTCACCATCAGGAACACTCTGTTGTTTTGCCAATACTTAGCCATGGACAACTGCTCCTTCCTATCCGGAGTTAACTTGTGAGTTCCTCCAGAAACTCTGGCTTGTCGAAGCAGAAGTCAAAACATCTGATGCACACAGTTTTCCCCCAATGTAGTCGCTCATGTCAGGTTTAGTGTCTGAAGTATTTTTTTCTTTACTGTGCCACTCCAGTGCTGATGCTAACATTACTAGCAAGTGATGGATAGTTATAAACAACATGTGCCACTGTTTTAACTGCATGCCTATCATTCCACAAACTGCGTTGTTACATAATCGTAAACAGTCTGACTTGTGTGGTTTCTGACACTGTATGAGATACAATGGGAGTTATTTTATATACTGTACTAAATTCATCCTGGAGAAATTGTTTTAATCTTCTGTATTTAACCCATTCACCTGAGGGAGGCAGTGGGCAGCTGACAGTGGCGCCCTGGGAGCAGTGTGTGGGGATGGTACTTTGCTCAAGGGTACCTCAGTGATGCCACTGGCAGTCCTGGGATTCGAACCCATGGCCTACTGATTGCAGGGGGACCTCCCTAGCCACAAGGACACCAGCTGTCCTAGTGCAAAAAAAGGGCAACATATGGACCAAATTCAGGTTTTAAGCTGACAGCTGCTGCTGTTTTTGCTCTATAACTTTCTTGTTGAATTACTGTATACAACAGTGTAATACAGTGTTAAAAACCACATGTGTATTTGAGATTACAGCTAGTTATGTCTGTGTTATAGTTTAGGCCTTCAGTTTACAGTGTTTATTGGTTTGCTGTTAGCCCTATGTAGCTACTCGTTAGCGACACTAGCCTTGTCACTTTTGTGTAAAATTAAAGTAAACTTCAGACACCAAACATGTCCTGGCTAGTTGACTACATTTAGCATAAGAGGAAATTCTGCAAATTTGACAGACTGATTAAGGAGGTGCCTTTAGCATCTGAAGCACATGGAGTCCACATGGTGTCCCATTATTTGATGTTCTCGCTCAGTTATTAAGAGTCCTTCCAGTTAGTTTACACTCTCCCAACAGCGTGTTCAGTTTGATAGAAATCCAGCATCAATAGCAGCAGTATAATGACGTCTTCTCTGCTTTATAACCACAGTGATTTCTCACCACATGCTGAAAGCTAATTGGAATTTATTTGAGTGACTCTAACAAATTATCCTCTTGAGACCCACTTGAGCACAAGAGTAAATAAAGTAATGTGTCAGATGTTGTGCCATGTTATGTAATGAAGTGCTGCTCATTTAACTCAATGTCCTCAAATGTCACCAGCTCAGTATATTTTCAGCTTTAGAACTGACTACATTATGGCCATTAGAGAAACTCTTCTTAGTATTCATGCTCAGTCTGTAAGTATTTCCTGTACTTGCATCATGTAAAGATGTTAAAAAGTGCAAGATACATTTATGGCAATGTTTGGGACATACCTAGATCAAAGCATGTCTTCTGCCACATTATCCCACCTACAGTAGGTTGTTGATGTTTACTTACCTGTATGTATGTTGTATAGGGCTGGACATGGAGGTTCAAAACTTTTATGACCAAATCCCACGCTGACCACACATCCATCAGCCAGTGAGCATGCTTGTTCCAAATTCTTGGCTAAGGATTGACTGTCTAAATTTATATTCCGCATGCAGTGCGTTTTGATTGGTTCGCAGTCCATGGTGGTCAGTAAATACGTCCACTTCCAGCTAAAGGCTCTCATTTCTGGTTTAAGCTACACCCAATTTGTATTTGCAGTTTATTAACTTGAGAAGATATTTAAGCAATTAAAACAAGAACATTAATTAAATGAGTTTTTTAGAAGTATCCAATTTCCAGGGCTTAGTCATATGAGCTGTGCCAATGCTATGTTTGTGCAATAACTTGATTTCATGTTTTCTTCTGTTCTCTCATAGAGGATGAAAGCCCTGTCTTATCGCAGGCAGTCTGCTCCCTCCCTGGTCATCAGCAAAGCGCTGACCAGATCCAGAACGATGTCCAGGTATGGATGAAATGTTTATTCTTGTTGGTAAAGTGAAGGATATATAACTAAATGTTCTACCCCTGCTGTAACTCTGCTCTGCATTTTTAAACTACACTATATGGACAAAAGTAATTTGACCCATGACCGTCAAGTCAAGCCAGAGACTTCAGTGACATTGCATTCAAACACATAGATTTTAATATGGAGTTGTTCCCCCCTTTGCAGCTATAACAGCTTCCACTATTCTGGGAAGGCTTTCCACAAGATTTTGGAGTTTTTGTGTGGAATTTGCGCCCATTCATTCTGTACAGTGTTTATGAGACCAGGCACTGATGTTTGATGAGAAGTCCTGGCTCCTTTCCAGTTCATCCCAAAAGTGTTGTTGGGGTTCTGTGCTAGCCAGTCCACACTGAACTCATCCAGCCGTGTCTTTATAGACCTTGTTTTGTGCCCTAGGACACAGTCATGCTGGAATAGAAAAGGTTCTTCCCCAAACTGGGTCCACAAAGTTGGAAGCATAGCGTTTTCCAAAATGTCTTGGTCTGCTGAAGCATTAAGATTGTCCTTCACTGGAAGTAAGGGGCCCAAACTCTGAAAAACAGGTGTGTCCCAATACTTTTGTCCACAAAGTGTATATTCTGCTCTCAGCATTTATATTAATTTCTGGTTAAACTAAATCTTGCCTGTATGTATGCAATGTGGCTGAAGGTTTTTATTCCACCAAGAGAACACCTGATCACCTGTTTGAAGACTCGTGGCTATATGCATGTGCAAATGCAGGTGCAGTGCAAAATGTGCCCTCCTGTGACTATAATATGCACTTATAACTTATCATTTTTATGCACAAATTAATAAAGCTACAGCGTATCACACAAACTGCATGCAGCCGCAACCACTAACCGCCTGCAGAGGCGCAGTGAAGTAAGAAGCTCGGGACAAAATGAGAATGAAAGTGAAAGTGAAGAAGAGATAACACAGACTGAGTATGCATACTGCTGTGTATGCATATCACTGCATATTCTCTGCTGCATCTTCTCACACTTGTACATCTAATCCTTCGAGTTTAAACAGTGTTATTCTGATGGCAAGCGTGCTTTCAGAACATGTTTGAGGCCCTGGCCTTAGTCTAACCCCTGTGGCTGCTGCTGCTGTTAAAGGAAGTCAGCAACACATCTTCTGAGATCATAAGTGCTCAAACAAATGCCTGAGGGAGAGAAGTGCATTTTGCATGCACACAGTCTAAACTATGTGGACAGAATGCATCTTTGCCCCTTAAACTGGCTCAAAAGGCTTCATACATCAGGCCTCTGCCTGTTTGGACTGAAAAACTGCAGCCGCACCACCATTTATATACAAGACAGAGAATCCCTGATTAAGAATGAAGCATTTAATTTGTGTAGCACTTTATTACAGTGCTTGTCAGAAAGCAACTTTACAGAAATGCAGGTCCAAGGCAACACTGGCAGGAAAAACTGCATGAGGAAGAAACCCTGAGAGGAAGCAAGACTCAGAAGGGGAACCTGTTCTTCTCCTCTGCATGAAATCCGATTTTGGAATTGTTATATAAGTAGCAGAAGTTTCCAAATTTAAAGTGGCCCTTCTGATGAAAAGAATAGTTTACAGCCCTTTTTCTTTTCTTAAGTCCTTTTCCCAACATTACGACATAAGTGCTACATTGTTTTGTCCAACTACTACTTACCAACAGGAACATCAGCTCGGGTTCCTGCAAACTGACTTCACAGTGAACAATCTTATACAAACAGTAGACATTAATTAATTACTTAGTTGGTGCATTCTTTAAATTAGTTCAGGTAACATGTATTATGCAGAACATGCATTCTATTCAGTTTGTGGAATGCAACAAGACTACAGTTTGCAATTGAGTAGCATCGATCAAAAACCCACTCCAGGTTCATACCATGCGATATATGAAATCATAAGGAATAAAGTAGGCTGAGTGTATTGCTTCACCCCTAATGAATGTGGACCAGATTTGGGGCGCACCGATATGGGAATTGTAGGCCACCTCTGACAAATTTGTCATGCATATGTCTGATATTGATGCATGAATGTTTCGAAAATGTAGAAAGTGGGAATAAAACTGAGTTGCAGCACTGCAGGATTTCTACAGATTTGCAAATGCTGTAAAATGAACAAGATACAGACATTGCAGTGCAACTGAGAAAAAGCAATCACAAGACACCCCCCTCCTGCTGAATCAGCAGCTCATCTTGACCAAACGGATGTTCTTAGAGGTTACAAACTCTCTTTGGTTATACATTGGAATTTGATCAGGAGCTTCAGATAGGTTTCTTTCACAGTGGCTGGCTACAGAAGCGGTTGGAGTGTGAAGTAATATTTGATGCTTTTGATGACACTTGTTGAATTATCGCCTCACTTTTTGTACCACATCACATGAATCTTGTATGGGATCAGAATTTTCAGAGAAGCTTATCTGCCTTTAGATCTGAGCACATGATTTTGATAAGACATATTCTCCACATGTGCGCTCTGTTTGTATTTGCTATATGTGTATGCATGTGTGTGTGTGTGTGTGTGCATGTGCCTATGCGTGCTTGTGCTTGTGTGTTGGTGTGTCTCTGTGTTTCTTGAGAAGAAAGGCAGAGGATGTTTGGGTAATATTGTGGTGAATGTGGTCAATACAGTGGTTCATTTTGACATTCTTAGAAAATGTGAGCATGTCTGTAAACCAACGGTGTGGAGAAATTAACCCTAGACTGAGAGTTGCAATATGGCTAATAAGCATTAGCTGCCATTTTCATGTTTCACACGGGGCCTGCTGAACGCATGTGAACTCTTATCTTTTGCTAGTGAAGGCAGTTCCTCAATGTTTTACGCTCATTTGACAGTGAACTTAAAACAGCGTTGCATTCAAGGAACTGTTGCATTCTCACAGTGGCTCAGAGACCTGGAGTGACTCTATCAGCATTTGCTGCAGTTGCTAAGCTTCTCAGAAGGATAATGCTGGGGTGGGGGGGTGGGGGGGGGAGGAAGGGATATAGAAGCTAAATATAGGCCTTGGGCTTTGACCCGAGACACTCTAGAAGAGAATAACCTTGTTAAAGCGGCACTGGAGGTTTTTCCCACGTACCGGTGACCCTGTGGACGCCCACTGACTCTGGAGTTTGTGTGTTCGTTCCCTTGCTGTTACGTTGAGGTGTAGGGATGCACAATAAAGACAGAGTACTGCTACACATGTGAAATAGGAATGCCACGATTGCTATTTAAACCAAGCTCAGAAAAAAAAAAACATTTAAAACGTTTTCTTAATGAATCAACAATGATAAGTTCAGCAGTTTGCATGATGAAACTATCTTGCTGTAAGAAGCATCTGTTTACATGCATGTTTGGTTATAGTGGTTTAAATACTTTCTCTTTTTTGAATTAATTACTGTGCAATCTTACACAGACTGTTATTGTTCAGTTTTGGATCATTTGACCTTTTTCAGACTGATTACTTGATTAATTTTCGAAATTATCAATTGAATAGTAGCAGGAATCCTCGGGACCTTCAGAGGAAGTCTTATGATTTCTAAGAGCTATAAAATCCAAGTGAGCTAAGTGAGCTCTCTCTTTGGTTAGGCCTAGATTGGATTGGTGGTTAACATTTTCGATTAACCACCATTACGATTAGGAACTGATAGAGCAGTGCTCACCAGCCCTCCTGGAGATCTACTTTCCTGGGTGTTTAGCTCCTACATGCATCTAACATGCTGCTCCTGCCCCTCACTTAACGCTGCAGCCAATTCAGATCTTCTGCAGATGTAGTCCTGAATTGACAAGATCAGGAGTTGCAGTTTGTGGCTGTAACTAGACTTTTCGCAGAGGAATCAACCAGCCATTCATATTTTGTGTGGGACCGGTTTTGTGAGGAAAAAACATCAATGACTGTGAACATGAATGACAGTCCAACCAGTGGGTTTCTGTCAGACGGTAAACAGCTGGAGTTCCATAGGTCTGCTACTTGACCTGAGCCCAACAGAACCCTAAAAATATTGGGTTTTGGGCTCATTTTCATGAGTAACATCAGTTTTGGGTCGTGTCCAGATTTGTTTTTGATTTGCATGATTTTTTAATGCAGTAGATTTTGTCCACATACATGCAATCACTGTCTCTCTCATTTCTAATGCGGTTATCTTCAGGCTGTTATACTACAAGAACCACACAGAGGTGTTAGCAGAAATGAGCATTATTGTAGAAATATGTTTTTTGGGTTTTTTTTACCATGTATGTCTATTTGTTGTCTGAACTGAAGGCCTAAGTCTAATAATAACATTTTGCCACTTCTTAGTGGTATGATTAATATAATCAGTACTTACACACCTAATTCATTCCTTATAGAGATGCATAATGTGGATAAAATACTGACACTATTGTATATTGCACTTGTAATCTCACAATATATTAAAACACATTTATGAATGGATGATGTTTGGCCCGTATTGTTTTTGTGATTGGTTAAGTGTCTTACAGCACAAAGTACAACCATTTTTGGTAAAGACTGAAATTGTGGTAATGATTAACAAATATGTCATGCAGCCCAGGCAGAGGAGAATCAGGGAAGTCGTTTGTTTCACTTCTCATGGTTAGCCTTCAAATGTTTACACTAGCTAGCGTCTCTTGATATTCACTTTCCAGCGTTATTTCGTTCCAACCCATGTGTTCCACACTCTATCCCACTAATCATGGTATTTTCAAGACATTAATTGGCTGGATCAGGTGTGCTAAATGAACATTGTGTGATAGCTATCCAAGAGCTTGATTAGGAATACCTCATTAATAACATAATTCTTGGATATTCAGTTAGCAAGTGTTGTACAGTGGCTCATAATGTGGATTTTGGAGACTGTTAAAAAGTCTTAGTAGTATTGAAGCCAGTGTGGGACCTGAAAACTGCTGCTATCTTGGTGGGTCTCAGGCTGCTTAGAAAGGAAAGATTGTTGCTACATAATAATATGCATGGTCACATGCATCCTCAAAGGATTGAAGATTTCTCAAAATGACACTGAAAATACCTAAAAATGCATTAGATTGGATTTGCTAAACACACATTTTTATTCATGTTTGACAGTGACTGTGCTGGAAAAATGTCTTGACCAAAATAATTGACTTGAACACCTGGATTCATCAAAAGACCAGCATACACATTCCTCCGGAACTCTGATCAGTTAAGATGCTCCACTGTAAACATTGGGACGGGTTCATTTGCATATTGCAGTATTTTGTGATATTGCAAAAGCCAATACTGCACTACTGATTCGGAAACGATATATTGTGCAGCTCTACCCCTATTATTTCTTTTGTTGGTTGTAAATGAAAATATGTTTTGAATCTGGCTGCTGGAATCTCAGTTCACAGTACAGTGTGTTAGTTCAGAGTAAACTGACTGCAGTGCAGTGTTTTGGTTTGGTTTGGGTTATTTACATAAGAGTCGTCCACCACGAT
The DNA here is from genome assembly GCA_037974405.1 of Brachyalestes nurse. Lineage (NCBI taxonomy): Eukaryota > Metazoa > Chordata > Actinopteri > Characiformes > Alestidae > Brachyalestes > Brachyalestes nurse. The sequence goes on along the minus strand of JBBPCY010000082.1, from coordinate 18,699,478 downwards.
GACTCGGCAGGTGTCAGATGTGGCCTAACAAAGCAAGAAGCAGCGAACACACACACACACACACACACACACACTCACACACATATGTATGTATGTAAATATAAATATATAGATTTATATACAGATATATAAATACAGATTATTTAATTATTAACAGATTATTTAATGTTAGCTAGTAACTTACATCACAATAAGGTTTTTTTTTTTTTTCAAATATATCGTCATATCATCGGTACTTGAAGAACAGCATGTCATCACAAAAAAGAACATTGTGTCTAAAATGGTAAATAAAATGTAGCCAAAATGAGATTTTATCAGCTTATCTTATCAGGTGTCAGAGATCCCCACAATCATTTGGCTTATATTTACCAAATGACTAGCAGGGGTTAGCTAATGGTAAGTAGATACAGTTATTAATCCTGTAACCTCTATGAACCATTCGGAAAAGATACAGTGCAATCACTATGCAAGTTACATAGTCATGTGTTGGACCACATTTGGACTATTAGCGTTTACTGCAGCAACTGCAGATGTGAGCCATGACACGTTTAGAGCTGGAACTGCAAGGCTAATGTAGCTAACAAACACTAGAAATCAGAACTCAAACTGCATCCAGCTCTTCATTGAGCTGGTTAAAATAACTGGTGTTAACACACTGTGGTGAGGAAGATCGTGGATCAGATTTCTCTATATTTATGACAGTCATTGTTATAGTCTGCATTCCTACTTACTTTGACAGATGCTGTTCGTTGTTTGCCAGTGTGTTGAAGAGCTGTGATGAGTTGGCAGATGTTTCAGAGATGTCGTTATGGAAAAGATTTGGGTGAACCTTAACCTTAAGTGTTTGTTAGATACATCAGCCTCGTAGCTCCAGTTCTAAACCAAAGAAGGAAAATTGTCCTCCTGATCGAATACATCTGGAATAAGTGGAAAATTGTGTAAATTAGACTTTTCATCAAACTGTGTGTTCAGCTTTCTTATGTAAACACGTGTTATAATCACACAACACACACATCGCTTTCACCTCATAGATTCTGTCAACACAGTTGTTTTAGCCGGCGTACATTTGACAGTATGTGTTGATGCAACATGTTTTATTATTTGAATCAGGTAAATTCAGTGCATCAGTTATTTTCAATGTGTCATTTACATTTTGCATTTATATTTTTCTCTTCATTTATTTTCACTTTCCAGGGAGAACTGCCTCTCTCCAGTCAGCCCAGAGACCTGTCTGCTGGTGCAGTCATACCTGACCCCTTCACGGATGTTCATCTCTCACGCCTACGCCCAGCTAAAGACCGGCCTGCAGACGCAGGAGAGGCACCTGTTCCTCTTCACCGACATCCTGCTCATCAGCAAGGCCAAGTGAGTGGGCAGCTGAGCGGGGAGGGTGAAGGAGAGGAGACACGAGTGATATTTGTTTTAGTATGATATTCCAGAACATGCTTCACACAGCAAAGACGCAAGGCACCCTGGTCGGGAACCCAGGACCTTCTAAAGGTCAAACCAAGTGATATTTATTTTAAACAGACAACTCTACGATGATATTTGTCTTTCAAAAACAGCTGTCACTCAAAGCCAAGCCATACCCTTTACGGTAAATTCAGTGGTTGGAGTTCTTCACCAGGCATTCTCTACACAAAGAGTCTACTTTCAGTCTATAATCAAAACTGTTTTTCTTTGAAACACATTTAATTTTGTTATACATTTCATGAAGTAACCTAAAAAAACCTACAACCAAGTTGAAAGGAGTGAAACCCGATGCGTTGAATCCTTTGGGATCCTGAAGAATCATGATCAGGGAAAGTTTTAAGATGTGGTTTTATGGGTTGTCAGGATTTACCACAAGCATTCTGAAATCGGTGAAAAAACGAAGAGTGTAATTTCTTAATAAGGAAAAAAATGACTTACGTTTTTTTTTTTTTAGATTAAACAGCTGAACAATCATTTGTCAGACAACCTTAGTGGCTCTGGCAACTGTGTGGACTGTTTCTTTTTTTGGCTTTCTGTATCGAACAGGGAAAAAAACCCTAATTGCGATCCAAAAATATGTCAGTGAGTAGTAGACCACAAGGGCAACGGCAGTAACTCTGGTTAAGTGGAGAGATGTATGGGCGGGCACGGGTGAGTGCTAGCAGTGGGACGACTGGCGACATTCCACCCTTTCTTTTCCTCCTTTTATTTAGTCTCATAGGATCTTGTGGCCCACATCCCCTTCCTTTCTCTGGGTGCCTTGCACAGCCGAGGGGCCCTTCTCCATAATTACCACCCAGCGGGCCAATTAAGTCAATCTGAGACCAACCTCAGGATCAAAGCCCCTGGCAGCCCTACTGAAGTCTGTGGGGCCAGCAATAGTGAGCTTATCTCACAGAACGTTCTCCCAGTGTTTACCTAACGTTATCACCATGTTAAGACTGGGGCTGCTGAGTCAAGAAAGGAAACGGGGTTTCCTACGTTGACCTATATTTGGTGTCACGTGCAGTAAAATCAGTCCCACTTTCACGTGCTGATGGGAAAGAAGGAATCTTAAAGGAATACTCCATTGATTTTTAATACAGTCTCTTTCTTTCACATTTTAATTATACCGTTTTTATAATAAAATAAAAACTTATAATAAAAACCACTGGTCTGTTACTGAAAGCTGTGAATTCATTCCTGAATATATATCCAAAATTCTAACACTCCTTCTGATTAGCTACCTGTAGACACCCCCATTGCTGACATAGGTCCCCAAAGTCCCTAAAGTGGAACACCCTCCCGGAACATCTGAGGGCAACACAATCCACTGCCTGCTTTCAGTATAAAAGGACTTAAAACATTTCTTTATAATATAATTTACTCCTAGGATTCTTGATTTAATTTATACTTTAACTTTTATTTCTATATAACTTCTGTAAAGTGTCCTTGAGAGTCATGAAAGGCGCTTATAAATAAAATGTATTATTATTATTATTATTATTATAGGTGTACACTCAGTTTGTAGGATATCCACAGAAAAGCCTTGACTAATTGAATAGGATGCTCTGGATCAGCTCATCATGCCCAGTACCAAACACTGGCTGGAGGAGCTGTGGAGCAGTGGAAATGTTTTCCCAGGGGATTAGAGGCTGTTGCTGTAGAAAGGGGAAACAAAACTCTCCTGTTAACGCCACTGATTTCAGAAGAAACACTGGATGAGCTACAAATGTTTGGCCATACAGTGCACATGATCATACAAAATTACAGCTGTTATAATACTGACTATGGTATGGATTAGAGGCCTGCATTCCCTTGGGATCCACCACAATATCTTGTGGCTCAATGCTAAATATCAGTGTCATCCGTGGGAGCGGGTGGTTACCCTGCTCAGTCAACCGCAAGTAGAAGCAGGACTATACAGACACGTAGAAAAATCCGACAAATGATTGGAAACAGTCTAGATGAAAAAATCAAATCTTTGAATGATCTGCATATATACATAATACAAAATTCAGCATTCCTAAAAAGTAATACATTCATTTTATGAATCGATCAATCATGTTCACACACAAAGTGCATTTATTTGTTAATAGACGGTGTAAACTATTTGATGAGGCTTTATGAGAGTGCATGTGGGAGCAGGATGACACATTTAAGTAGCGGGTGGGAGCGAATGATGGAGATTTTCGGCAGAAGCAGATAAGAGGAGTTTGACTGAAAATATTTTTTCTGCGCAGATGCTTAGGATGGACTAGAAACAATGTAAATAAGGGCAGTTCATACAGATACCATGTACAAATAAGGAATATAACCTTCTAGATATGTTCTTCGGTATGTATAGAAATGTATGCTTACTTTAGAATAGGGCGTCCATTTTTCTTTGTTTAGAGCAGATTGTCCCCAAGTAAAACTGAACTTTTCAGTGCTGTTATGTAAAGATTAACTATTATTTTTGCAACATGATTGGTTCCTTAGGGCCTTTTGAAACCCATGATCAGAACCGCAATAACACAACACTTGTACTAATAATATTTCAAAGTTTCCAGAAGCTCTGTAAGATTACCTCAAATCTGTAATAACAAGATAAACACTTGCCCCATCACAGCACATATGGATTAGATATCAGATATCAGTGACCCAGTGTTGCTGACCAGATTACCACCATTACGGTGGGTGGTGGTGACCTAGTGTGTTGGAAACTTGCCTCTGGACCAGGAGGTCATGGGTTCAAATCCTACCTTTAGTGTGCCACCACTGGGTCCCTGAGCAAGACCCTTAACCCCAATTTGCTCCAGGGTGACTGCCCCCTGTGGTTAGGGAACGGAAGTTGCTTTGGATAAAAGCGTCTACTAAGTGCCGTAAATGTAAATGCAACCCATTGTGTCACACCCATTGTCAAACTACATAAATAAATATAAAATATGATATACTTTATATAAATAATATAAACTCCTATGCACACCTATGTCTTTACAGTGCAAAATGTATTATATGGATTGTATGATACATTTTGTATAATGCAAGGTTAGGGAGTGTTGGTTAATGTTGGTTAGGGAGTTGCACTACTAATTAGAAGGGTGTGTGGGTTCGAATCCCAGGATTCCCCACACACTACTCCTCGGGTTCTGCGTCACTGGCTTTCCACTGCTTTGCTTGGTGAATGGGTTAAATGCAGAGAAGAATTTCACAGTGTGTGCTGTGTTCACGTGTGACAAGTGGTTCACTTTCACTTCAATTCAGTCAATTTATTTAATATATTAATTTCTAGCAGTTGCAGATAAACAATCCTAAAATCGGGGGGGGTGGTGCGGCCCCCTTTGCACCCCCATATCCCTGGTTCTTCCTGGCATCTTACTTTTAAGACTGTAAAGCCCAGTAGATGGGCAAGCTTGTTATGGCGGGGTCAGTACATAAGACGGCACACAGATGAGTTTCATTTTCTGTTACAGACTGCAAAACCCAGCAAAATGACAGAGAGATCTAGATTGTTAGGTCAGATTTGAAGAGGAAAATGAAAGTGTGTTATGAATGTGCTTCTGCTTATAGGCACTGGGTGCCCCCCTCTTTTGGCCGTGGCTTTATTGTTGTTAGTCACCCATGACTAATGCAGTTCCAGGCACAGAGCACTGTAAATTATACCTTAGTAGAGTTAACATATTACTGTACATAACCTGTTAACCCCCAGTGTTTTCTGTCTTTGAATGTTCTGTGACCAGATCTTCGACAAACTTCAAGATGAAGGCGCAGGCACGCGTCAGTGAAATGTGGACAGCGAACTGTATGGAAGAAGTGTGTGAGGGAACCACCAGTCCTGAAAAAAGCTTTGTCATGGGTTGGCCTACTTGCAACTGTGTGGCCACATTCAGGTACAGTAAACTCTCTGCCATTTCTAATCATGAGACATGTTTCATGTGTAATAAGTAATGGGACATGATGCACTCCACCTCTTAAAGAGGCCACTTAAAGCAATAGTTGTAATGCAGTCAATCCACCCAACCATGCCTGCTAATTTTGCTAATAAGGAACGAAACCTTATTTAGCACCAACTGTCACAGTATAAAGTGCATGCTTGAAACAGTGTGAACTTTCAAGTATGCTAAAACAGTGGTGTTTGTGTGGTTTCTGACACATTCTGTCGTCTATTAAAGTGGAAAATTGGAGTCCGTCTGACTAAAAACAGCAGTTGATATCTGTGATATCTATCTTTTTTTGTGTATTTTCATAGAAAAGGGTTGACATGCTCTTTACATTATGCTGATTGATGGTTATAAGCTTCTACCTCTTTGCCCTTAGCTCCAGTACAGCAAACGTTAGATTTTAACTTCGATCAACTATTATTGGGTTAAGCTGATCTGTGCAGATTTGATCATGAACTTTAACTTGCTTTCTCATACAAAGAGCAATTACTAAAAGTAACCCTGTCATGAAAACCTCGTTCAGATGGTACACTGAACCGAAAAAATGCAAGCCGCTGAAGAGCATGACCATATTCTATGAATAGCTTTCAGAGGGTGGTAATGCAGCTCAGATGATAGTTCTCAAACAGTGGGCTTTATTGATGCAGCTTTTTTTATGCTTTTTCCCCCAATAGCTCAGTCGAACAGAAGGAGAAGTGGCTCTCCCTTATAAAAAGGTACAGTGGGAACAAGAAAGGAATGTTTGTCTTGAAAAAAGGCCATGTTGCCATAGAGTTCTATGCATTAGACCACTGACATGTTGTTCGTATCACATCAGTTATGTTATCTAAGAAAGCACAGCTAATTTTTTTTTTGCTTGAAATCCCTCTGTCTCTGTTCTTATTCTCTGCAGCCGGATAAAAGAGGAGAAGGAGATAGATCAGCCAAAAACAATCCCTCTCAGAGTGTATGCCAAGGACTTCGGAAGCTTTTCATATGTAGGTGTTCTTGCACTGGAGTGGTTATCAGTCTTAAGCCTAATGAAATATTCAACACATTGAGCTCTGATTCAATCCATTCTGTTTACACAGAAAACCCTTGCTGTGAGTAATTCTGACAGTGCCAATGAAGTTATTCGTCTAGCGCTGCAGCAGTTTGGCATCGTGGTGAGTTTCTCTATACTTTACTCCTCTGTCTTTATCATTAGGCCTTTCTATTTTACTGTTTAGAACAGAGTTTCAAATTTGATAGACTCGAATACATCCCAGCAGCACAGTTCAACAAAATTCTGAAACGAACCCAAACATCTTCGCTCTCTGAGACTCACAGACCTCAGTGCTAACCGTCCACGACGTGAGTGTTTGACCCTAACATGCCCAGTTATTTTTTTAAAGCAATGAAAGTAGAGAGGCGGAATGAAGTAATTAAAGGAGAAAAACTACTGGAGAGGTAAAATCTGGATGTGGACTGTGGGAACCAGAACATGAACTTTAAACCTGACCCTGACACCAGTTTTAGGATGTCTGAACCTGTGCAAACCCGTCCAAACCCACTCCTGCACATGATGCGAGCGGTTTAAGAAAAAATTCTAAAAAGTTCTCATTTAAAAGTGATATTTTTTTATTCCAAAATGTTGCAGATTCATTTGCAGCTATTTTGGATATAAAGAGGTTTTAAAAGAATAATGCAAAATAATTGCTTTTCTAATAAAGTTTTGTTTAATCATATTATAGCACTGATAGTTCTAAGGAAAAGCCCACTCACAGCAAAAAAAGGACATTTTTAAAAGTGGTTTATAATGCGAAACCCTTTATTTATTGTTATGGGAGTTGTTAATAACAGTCTGATGAATTGGTTTTGTTTAAAGGCGCTGAGGGAAAATGTTTTTTTTTTTTTAGATGGCAACAATGACTGCACGGAAATGTGTTCAATTAAATAAGGCCACCGCTAGCAGTGCATAGAATACCAGTGTATTTAAGTTAACTTTGTGTATATATAAGCTAACATAGAACATCTGTCCCAAGACGAGACGTGCCCTCACAGAGCTCTTCATGTAGGTCAGCTTCTTGTCCTGGTACACAACAATTCCTTGAATGTGTTTGTCTCTGGCATTCAGGGTTGTGTGAAGGACTACCAGCTGTGGGTGAGTTCCAGAAAAGACAACGCTCCTTACCCTCTTATTGGTGAGTTTTGCCTTCATGCCTGAAAATTTTACAGTGGAAAGCCCTCTGTAGCATTCACTCTGCGATAAATCATTTTTTCCGACATCTGAAAGTAAATTCATCTTCTAATATGATTATTTTCTGTCATGTTTTTGCACTATTGGAATCTGTAAATATGTGCATTTATGTTGATTTTCAATTTGGATGAATTATCCAGTGTTTTCTGAGATTTCCTCCCCGAAAACAATGAAGTACATTTATCTATCTTTGTACCTTTATGTCCAAAAGTACTCCTTCAAATAAGTGAATTCATCTGCTTTAAAGGAATTGAGTGACAAAAAAATCAAATGTAAAATGTTTCCACTTCCCTAAATGTATTCAATGACCCAAGATGTGTTCTTTAGTTTAGCATTGAAGCGATGAGGCTAACAGAAAAGCATTGCCTAAAGAATTAGATAGCACAGTCGCACATGAGTGATGGAGCTCCATTCAATATCTGTGGGATAAGGTGGAGTGGAGTTTATGATCCATCCTCGCTAAAGCTCTTGTGGCTCAATGCAATCAAAATGTGACAGCAATATTCCAACATCTAGTGTAAAGCGTACGCAGAAGCGCAGAGACAAACTTTGTTTATACCTTTGATTTAATACGAAACACTGGAAGGTGAGAAGGTGTCTGAAAGGTTTAAGAATTATAGTGTTTGTTTACATACTGTATGAGTGAGCTAGTATGTTTCTCTTTCATCTTGACTCCACACAGGTCACGAGTATCCTTTCAGTATACAGATGAGCCACATAAAAGAGCCGTTGGGACCAACAAGCATCAAAAGTGACGCGGTTACTCCACCTGACAAAGAAATGGAACTACTAATCGATCAGTTACAGTCAGACAATCAGTGCCAATTCATCCTGAAGCCTAGCCGAGTGGCCGTGGGACACTCTTTTGCGGGTAAATGAAGAAGAAAAACACGAGAAGGAGTGTGTTATCACAAATAACAACACAAACTCTGGTGTTCTATTGCTTTTGCAACAGTTCTGCAAAATCAATGAAAAAGTAAAGAACATTGTATGAAATCTGTTTTAAAATCAGCAGTGCCTTCCACCAAAAAGCAGCAGACTTTCGTCTTATGGATAGTGCCATGAAACTGTCCTAATATTTAGTTTAGCTCAGTTTTTTTCAATAATTGCCAGATTAAACTGAATGTGATCTTGTTCCAGCCAGCATTTCACAGCCCGTTGTGTTTACGGAGTTGTAATTTGTTTATTTCTGGATAACTCAGTTTGTTAACAGTTTGTTAAGTTGTCCTGCCCTCGCGAAAAGCTCTCTTAGGGGCGACTACAGGTACAGAAGTTACTGTAGGCCTGCCATCACACTCCTCTACAAAATCTGACCAAATGTACTGCAGCTGAAGTATAGTCTTCTAGGCATTATCTTATGTGTTCATTTTGTTTGTTCTTAAGTTAATAATTAGTTCATTAATGGTTCGTGGAGGTCTAAATGAGTTGTTACTTAGCAAGCTGTGGGAAAAAAAAAACGTTATCACAAATAACAGCATGACAAGGACACTTCTCAACCAATCAGTCGGACCTGTTAGCAACTTCAGCAAAAGCTATATTTTGGCGCTTAGTATTCTTTTTATCTTTTCTCATTCTAAGTTGATCCAGACCAGAAGCCATTCAAGAGACGACGCTCACTCATCAACTGGGCTTTTTGGCGTGGTTCCTCTTCTCAGCTGGATGATCAATCCCCATCACTCCTTATCCCCACCACTGGTAGGCTCTTTGGTCTGCCGCTCAGTGTGGTGTGCACGGATAACAGCCTCCCCTGTCCCATCATGGTGAGTGTGGGAATCATATTCACAGACGTGTTTAGAAAACCCAGACGCTTATAAAAAAAACACTTGATGAGTCACCGGCGGCAAAAGATTCACAGTGCGCAATTTAAGTGTAGGGCAATTTACATGTTTTTATGCCATTTGTACAAACACAGACTAGCTTTATAAACAGTTTCACAATTAGTGTCACATACCGCACATTTCAGGTACAAAATGGTGTTCAAGAACTCGGGCTATACAGTTTATCTTCCATTGATTGTTATCACAACGTACATGCAAATTAGCACTGCAGGGCCGCATCGCATGTGAGAAGGCGTGTTAAAATTCAAGATTTCAAGATGCTTATTTGTGACATACACAGCTATACACAAACAACATTCAGTGAAGGGTAACCCTGAATCACTCAGATAACTGAATCACTCCACAATGACTAGAAAATAGCATAAAGACTAAATTAGTAGAATAATTTGACATGTACACACATGTAACAATGTAAATATAACAGTATACAAACTATGGACTTAAAGTATCTGAATTTTTTACAGTGGATAGTAAATAGAACATGTGCAAATTGTAATTGTGCAAATGGTAAATGGTCTTGTGCTTACTAGTAAAAGAAGACGAGGCAGAAGGCATTATGGTTTGGGGAGTGCTGTTGAGTGAATGTGAGGCATGTCCTGATTGAGGAGCCTTATGACCTGAGGATAAAAGCTATTAGTCCTGGCCACATGTTTGCCTGAGTTTTTGCAGGAATGGGAAAAGTGGTTTAAAGAGTCTGATGTAGATGTTCTGCATGGAGGGCAGAGCAGATCTGATGTAGCTTTCTGCTGCTCTGATCACTCGTCGCAGGACTTTGTGGTCTTGGACAGAGCAGTTCTCAAACCATGAAGTGATGTTTATGGTCAAGATGCTCTCAACGGTAGCTGAATAGGTTTTTAGGATCGCTGGAGAGACCCTAAACCTGTTAAGCCATCTCAAATGGTACAGAGTCCTCTGAGATCTGAACGCTGAGGTAATTAAAGGTGCTCACCATCTCCACTGGGTTGCCGTTTGTGTAGGTGGTAGAGTAAGAAGGCTGTGGTTTCCTGTAGTTTATGACCAGCTCCTTTATCTTGGTAGTTAACCTGACACCATGTTGTCAGAATCTCCACCTCCATCAGGTTGGCTGACTCATCATTTTTAGAGACAAGGCCGAGCACGATTATGCCTTCAGCAAATTTCACAATACGGTTGGAGCTATGAGTCGCCACCGATTTATAGGTGTAGAATGTGAACAACGGGGGACTCGACAATCTTATTTAGCTACAGTGTTAAGAGTGATGGTTCCTGACATGTAGCTGCCCAGTCTGATGACTTGGGGTCCGCCCATGAGAAAGTCCAGTACCCACCTAGAGAGCTGAGTCTTTACTCCCAGGTCTCTCAGCTTAGTGAACAGTCTGGCATCCTCTGTTGAACTGTTTCGGCGGCGGTAGGTAAACTGTAGCAGGTCATCTAGGTAGAGTAAGAACGCTGTCTAGGGACAACTTAAACTTTTAAACTTCTGCTGGACTCCTGGAAAATCTGTCGTGATCGAAGTTACTCTCCTGCTAATACCCACCCACCCATTCATCTAATCCATGCTCTTTTTCAACTTTGTTGTTAACCTGGGCAGTGGTCTTAGGGCTCCAGTGTTGAAAGTCTGACTATAAGGTGACCTATGTATAAAGCATACTGCGTTTGCAATATGTTTTTGGGAGGTGTGTCCCTGTAGCATTGCTAGTACTTTTCAAATGTATTCCTAGGCCCTCATTACTTTCTGTGTCAATAGGAATGTTTTGTACTCTTAAAACACTGGTTTTACTCTCAAAACATTCAGTGTCGACATGTGGCAGCGCTCAGCATCTTCCAGCATTGATCCATTTCTGTGCGCACCGCAACGTACCACTCAGCATTCTGCCTTCATTGTGTTAAATTAAACCCAGATTGAGACCATGAAAATCCATAGGACATGTGGCTCGAAATAAATAGACAAATGGTCTGTTACTTCAGCCATGGTTACAGCCCCACAGTCTCTTTTTACCTTGTATCTTTTAGCTCAAAATGCACAGTTTGTGGAGTTAGTTACTGATACCACATTTGATAAATAAAAAAATTGTGTTTCAAAAGATTGATTCCTTTAAATGAAAAGAGGCTATAATGCTCTCAGTGCAACACATAATATGTGATACACCAACCAGTAGGTTAAGTTACAGACTGGGCGAGTTTTGTCATTAGTAATGTAAAGTTGAACATGATGAAAACAAAGAAAAGAAGACAGTCGTCTTATGTATGGGCTTTCATTTTATCAGAAAAATCACTTTAATTAAAAAAAAATGGGTACCCCTCTCATCCTCCACCCTAAATTCTGTATGTGGGATGCCTCTTTACTCATATAAACCCCCCAACAGTAACTCATTAGAATAGAGCTTCAGGAATACTGTTCAGTTTAATTTTGTCAGTGGTAGGCACAAAATCAATTTCACTAGACCACCTTAAATTAATTGTAAGACAAAAAACAGTAACTGATATCTCTGATATTTCAAACATTTGCTTACATGGACGTGTTAGTTTGGGTGGGGGCATTTAAGCCATGCTAACTTACGCTAGGCTGTTTATATCCTGACCAATCACATATATTGTAAATAATTTTTGGTCAAAATAATACAAGTAATCTTTATCCATATCAGTGTTTTACACTAAAATGTATTATATTGCAAATTGCATCTCACAATATATAGCAATAGAATCATGATACAGTTCCTTGTCCATATCAGTCCATCCTAGAACTGATTCTAAACCTTAACCACATGGCGGCAACCAAGGGAGTTGTATACCTCCTCAGACAACTCATTTTCCATATATGGTAATGTATCCTGGTTGCTTGACTCTTTCATCTCAGAGGAGGTTCATCTGATTCATGTCAATTGATTTGTATTTTTAGGCTCTTTGCGAGTGCTTGAACTTGCTCAGTGGTGAACATTTAATGTAGAGTTGCTGGAATAGCAGTTCACACTGGGTTCTCTGTCTTTTTGTGGCAACTTTTTAATGAAGAACGTATAATAGAGCTTTGAATAAGTGTTAACTCGCTTAATGTCGAGTTTTTAATACTGATGTCTCTAGAGTATTTACAATTTTTCAACGAGACCTTTAGTAAATTGCAAAAACGTTTATGTGTAATGAGCATCCTGAACAGTGTCAGAGAAAAATCACAGAAAGCGAAGGTGGATAATGTTGATTATCTTGCTACAATACCACCTGCCAAAGGTTGGTTATATAAGGCAGCAAATGAACAGCCAGTTCTTGGAGTTAATGTGTTGACAGCAAGAGAAACAATCAGGTGCATGTTTGGTTTTTTTTCTTTGGGAAAAGATGGCACTGTGGCAGTGATACTCTTGCTGGGAAAGCTTGGGTATTCATGTGGATGTTAGTTAGACAAGAAACACTTACCTAAACAATGTTAAAGACCAAGTAAGTCCCTTCATAGCCATCGTATTCTTTAATGGCAGTATCCTCTTTCAGCTGAATAATGTCCGCTGCCACATAACAAAAACTGTGTAAGAACGGGTGGGAGGGGGGGGGGGTAACAAAGAGTTCAATCTCAGTCTGATTGAGTATCTTTGGGATGTGCTGGACAAAATTAGTCTGATCCATGGAGTCCATGGGAATTTACAGGACCTAAAGGATCTGCTGCTAACATGGTTATCCCACAGAACACCTTCAGAGGTCTTGTGGAGTCCATGCCTTAATGGGTCAGAGCTGTTTTGGCAGCCTGAGGGGGCCAACACAATATAAGACAAACGGTTCAGTGTTATGGCTGATATGTGTATATGTGGGTGTTTTTATGAATAAAAAGATTTTCTCTAACAAAGGTAAATTACTTTGGTCAAAATAATGAAGGCCTATGCTTCAACCGTGTTACATTAATGTGTTTCTAAAAGAAATAGTATGGCAAGATAGTTTCCCATTTACTGCAGATCTAGCCAGAGGTTGCATGGCTATGTTGCTTAACACTAGAACTGAACAATCACCCAAATCTTTTCTGTAAATACTTTCCCAAAACATCCCTCAGCCATCTTTTTAAAAGCCGGAGCAGAATTCTGAATGTGGTTTAGGACACAGTCTGACTTATTGTGAGCTATTAAAGCGAGCAAAATTTACCATGTATCCAAATGGTACATGTAGGGTCTATTTTCCCACCCGAGGAATATGGGTGTTAATCTAGAGTCCTATTTTGTGTCAGTGACAGTCATAACCACAGAATGATCTTAGACTGGTCCTCTTTGTCTACAGTGTATTGTGATAAGGCCTCTTGTAGTGGTGGCGTTTTGTTCATTTTTATAGTACACATTACATCATAGTGTGACCACATCCACAAGACATCTCCATCTTAAAGACGAGGTAAATGTGGTTTGAGCAGGTTTAGAGATGTTTTGGAGATGAGTATACGGAAACAATTTGAGTGACTACTGACTTCATGTTTTTAGCAACATAAACATTCATAACTGTAGCACTAAACTAAGGAAACAAAACTTGAACAACAAACTTGGCTGATCAACATCTCTCCCTCTCTCTCTCTCTCTCTCTCTCTCTCTCCCTCTCTCTCTCCTTCTCTCTTTCTCGCTCCCTCTTTCTCCCACTCTCTCTCTCTCTCTCGCTCTCGCTCCCTCTATCTCCTTCTCTCTAGGACATGCTGGTGTTCCTGTTCCAAGAGGGGCCGTTCACGAGGGGAATCTTTCGCCGCTCTGCCGGGGCCAAGGCCTGCAGGGAGTTGAGAGACATACTGGACTCTGGATTCCAGGACATTCAGCTGACCCGTCAATCCATCTTTGTGATTGCTACTGTCTTCAAGGCAAGTTTTGTCCTGTGATATATATTACATTAAACAAATTAATAGAACCGAATCAAACCTTATTTTGCATTGGCTTTGGCCGTTTGCATGTGTGCATGTGTGTGTGTGTGTGTGTGTGTGTGTGTGTGTGTGTTTATTATTAGACACTGTATTTTTTTCCCCTGAACAAGCCTCTGTTTATGTTTGTGTATGTCTTAAAAAATATGCATCCCACATGTCCAGCACTGAGGCCAAGTCCAGTTTTTACTGTTTTTTTTTACTGCACTAACACTACTAAACAGTTGAAGACGTATTCTAAATTGTTAAACCTGTAAACTTATGCGTCAAATTCAGAATGAGCATTTATTAATTATTAATAATTTAATTTTAGGTTTGTTCCCAATTAGGTTTGTCTTTTTAGACATCACTGGACAAATCGTGTGCAAACGTTTACATATGACTGTAATGTAAAATATATTAGTATGTCATTATTTTTTGCACTTTGCACAATATTGAATTTAAATTTTGTATTTTTCGTTATTTGCATATGGAAGAGGTTATTTTAATCGTTAGTTATCATTTACATCATTTGTCAGATTCTTTTATCCAAACAACTGACAATTTTTTGTTGCACATCACAGCTGTAGAGTTAGGAGTCTTGGCGTAGTGTAGTGTGTTTTCCAGGGAAGATATCGAACCCCACTCTCCTGCTTAGATGCCACTGATTTTGCTGACTACACAAACCACACCTATCACAGTGTCATGAAAATATACAGCAACATTTTATACTTAACATTTAATGCCCAGATCATGTAGTTTTGTTGTTTTCCAAAACTCACACAGTCCAAAAGCATTTTTTTTTTTTTGAAAATCGTGTTTTACTTATTTTACCTATTGGAAAGCAATTCTTACTGGAAATATTTTTTTAATTGAAATTTTACAGTTTTAATTAAAATTTTTACAGTCATTTTTCAATATCTGTTTCTAAAGTGCAACTCCTGCACATTATAGTATGAAAACAATTTGTAAGTAAATCGATATTCAATGTCACAAATATTTGTATCCTACTACATGACACAGCATAGAGCCATCTTTGTTTATGATCTACCGCCTGGGAGACCTGGGTAAGTAAGTACCACTGGCGACTGTGAGAATGGACTGAGTGAGTTTTGGTAATTCACCTGATCTTGTACCTTGTATTATGCAAGGACTGAGTGAGTTTTGGTCGGTTACACTATTGCACATAAAGAGGTAATGTAAATATATGCTAATAGTAGTGTTACTTAAAAAAATCACAAAAGATGGACTGGGTGACGTTGGAAATTTGATACTTTATACTCCTTACAGTGAATGAAGCAGTGCTGGGAGAATAGTCTGAGAATAGTCTAACCACAAATATGTCTCTAACGATGGTCCTCTGACCCCTAATTCAACTTGAGAGCAGCTTGGTAATAAAATGATTAGTTGAATCAGGTTAGGAGCAGGGAAAACACTAAAATGTACAATAAAGGGTGATTCCGTACTGATTTGGCATCCACTCAGCTACAGTATCTACCTGTAGACCTACATAAAGTGAAGTGTAGACATAAATAAAGTGATCAATTAATGTAGGTAACGTAAGCTCACCTAATATACTGATGACTCAGTGTGTGTATCTATATTTCCTGTGTAGGTGTTTTCTATTTCACTCCACCATGCCAAGTATAATTGAAAAATGGCTACACAGAACTGGCCTTTCACTCATGTCAGTGATTCATTCTGTCTATGTACTGCACTATTACTCTAGCAGTGTTACATGAGTCATGTGTTATGATCATATTACACCTTAGAAAGGTACTGTGAAATATAATCCTCTCTCTGGTTAAATACCTTTAAGCTGTTCTGAGAAACTGTCAGTCAAATTAAGAAGTGCTCTGTTAGTGGCATCGCATGATCAGATTTGAACAGGTGGCACATGTAACTTCACATGTATTGTCATAAGCAAACGTCAGACATTTCATGATTTCATTAGCGGTGAATTAGGTCAGCTAGATAATTCATTTAAAACCTCCAAAGTAAATCAGTCGCTTTGGTTTCAAACAGTGTCAGTTGGATTCAGTTGAATGCAAAAATGTTCTGTGTGTATATAAATACACATGTTCTACACAAATCACATGCTCTGCATTTTCCTGCAAATCTGATTGCACAGTTTCTGTTTATTTATTTGAACATATCATCATATATTTTCAGCAGCCCAATTTTTTATTTTATGTTTTTTCCAATATGTTTAATTCAGCAAATAAACAGTAACGGTGCAGTCAAATGCTTGGAAGTGTGTTTTCTGTAGAGGATGTGTGCTTAATTTTATTTAGATAATCAGCTAAATGTGTCATTTAACTAAGCGCGCAGACATGACTGTAAGTTGGACTGAGGTCTATTATAATGTCTCTGCAGGTCACTATCACTCCACCTTTGCAAATGGCTCATGTTGTGAATTAGTGTTTGTCTGTATGTCCGTAATGCAGGACTTCCTAAGGAGCATTCCAGGGAGCTTGTTATTGTCAGATCTCTATGAGAAGTGGATGGCCACCATGGATTTGTCAGATGAAGGAGAGAACAGCCAGTTAGGAGCCGTTCAGAGGTACTTTACAACCACCTTTCGATTATGAACTCAGCAAGAACGGAGCTAAACTCAGCAAGCTAGTTTGCTTATCAATCACCGTGCCTGTCTTTCAGTTTGGTGGCCTCTCTTCCCTCTGAGAACATCCTACTCCTAAAGCATGTTTTGGCAGTACTCTATAATATCCAGCTCCGTGCCCAAGACAACCAGATGAATGCCTTCAACCTTGCCGTTTGCATTGCTCCCAGCATGCTCTCTTCCTCCGCACCCAGCAGCCCTGAGATGGAGGGAGAAGGTGCGAAAAAGGTGGGTTGATTCCTATTATGTAAGCAGTATATCTACTAACTGACCCACCAACTAAATACCAAATTCCATTATTTTTACCAGGACTGCTCATTTTTCCTTGGGCTCTAGACTACAGACAAAACCCTCATTCGTCTTTAGACCTTCAAATAGCCAAGTAAAGGTTCATATTGACATTATTATTGCCTGAGTACCAGCCAATTGCAGCATCTTCTAATTGATTTTTTCGTGTAAAAATCAATTAGAACCATGTTCACAAATGTGACCTTGTAAACACACTCTTGACATTTTTTATTCGAGCATAATAAAATATATCTGTGTCAAAACATGTGAAAACTGTCACTTGCCGTTTTTATACGTCGGTCTTGCTGTATGAGAGCCTTTTTTCGCACATGTTTTTGTTTTGGAGATGTTTTTGAGCTAGTTGCTGGAAGCAGCAGCTCACTGGGAAATATTTCAAGCATTTCCTTCAGATTCTTGAGGTCAGTGTCACTCTCACAGCATCCGTTATGATGGAGCTCTCGCCTCTCATGGTTTGTTTGGATATACGTGTGGTGGCCTGTGTGTTGCCGCTCGGCCCAGAAAGTTTTTAGATTTCGACATTCCCCAGCGACACTGATCCTAGCCGCTAAGTAAACCATTGCAAGCACAAACTAAGCTTGGACTGAATTTGTTTGGAAGGTGTTTTTTTTTTACTGCAATAGCGCGTTTTTTTTTACTGCAGGAAATAATGAAAGCCTGGGATTCTGCCCTGCAGTTTGTCTCAGTCAACAGCTTTATGTCTTGTGTGGCTGTGCAATTACATACTATGCTATAAACCTAAAGCTTTTATGTCTAGGCTGTTGACCAGTCTTTTTTGACTTTTTATTGTTTTGCGTCTTTTAAATTGAGGGTTATTACATAATATATCTTCTTTATTTTCTGAAGTGAAAAGTTAGAGAACATTTTAGTGTACAATAACTTTATTCAATAAGTTTATTTGCTGAATGTGTTGAGAAAGGCATAACATGTGGCCTGTGGTACATTTCATATTTTCTGTATACTTTTTTCATGTTATATTAAACTCTTAAAATGCATATTTAGGTTCATTATTTTATAAATGATTGCATTTAACACATACCTGATACATACATGTCATACTATGATACACAACGTTCATTGCTTGACAGATTTTGTTACGTTCTTTAGTGGGCTGTTGAAACTTTTTGAATCAAAGTTTTTCCAAGCATTAACAGTCTTTGGTATTTTCCTTGTTGTTTCATCTATATTCAACGCTTAAAAGCCATATTTAGTGTTATTATTTTGGCATATGACCGCATATCATGCATACATTATACATAATATGTCATACAGTGAAACGCAATGTTCATTGTTTGACAGATTTTGATACGCTCTTCACTGTGTTATTGAAACTATTTATTTTTGAATCAATGTTTTCCCAAGCATTAACAGTCCTTGACATTTTTGTGGTCGACACTTCTTTTTACCCCAAGAGACGTGGACTGCAAACATTTTACGATAAACAGCTAAGAAATCAAAACAGAATGTTAATGCACATCTGTTGAGTTCAAAGAGAAATACAACCAGAATGAGCCTAGCCAAAGCACCCACCGCTGACATCATTTCACTGCTCAGTGTGTGTTTGATTTCTGTTCTAATCAAGAGGGATTAGTAAACAAGAGATTTACAAACAAAGCTGCCCTCCAGGTCTGCTCTGCGTTTCTTACAAAGTATTAACCTTTGAGATCTGTAACTGGAACACTGAAGTCTAGAGAATGTATTACTTGGAATTGTTCACATTTCATTCCCATTTCCATTTTCCATTCATTCACATTTCATCTAGCTGTTCTAATAAAATCAGCCTGTAATGCTGTGTAGTTCCAGTTAATTATCATTTTAATATGATGTGGTTTTGCTGCGTTCCCAGGTCTGTGACTTGGCACGGTTAATGATTGAAAATTGCACGGAAGTAATGGGAGAAGACGTGACCGTACTGTTTGATGGTTTTCCTCTAAGATGCTGTATGGATGGTCATGGGTCAGGTAAAGAAACGTTCCTACAGTCTTTTTTTGTATTGCCAAACACAATATTTTTCACAAACTACAACATTCCTCTTTGTGCAGATGTGTCCTCTTACCAGATGACAGACTCATCGTATGACAGTCTCGAGAATGAGCTGAATGATGACTCTGGATCACCCTTCCAGCCCATGCAAAGGTCGCGAGGGAAGCCAGACAGTCGCAGCTGTGACTCAGTGCTTACCCTGAGTGACTGTGACCTGGACCAGCCTGAAACTGAACCAGACAACACCCTGGCCAAACATCGCTTGCTTCCCCCGCTTGCCCACTCTGTAAAAACTAGTCCAGCAGTGAGTCCATCCTCTCCTCGCTCTCGTTCTCCTTGTGAGGTCCCTGCTCTACCACAGGGAGTTCGTCAGCTGAGGCGCTGCTCCGAGCCTGCCATCTGGAATGCCACCTCATCCTTGAGCAAATACCTGGAGCGCCGGGGGAACCGAAAGGGTAGCTACGACGGTGCAACAAGCCAAGGCAGGAGTGACGTAGATGAGATGTTTAAGCATTTGAACACTTTGAAGTTGGACAAGCAGCATAGCTCCAGTCAGGGGGCTCAGAGCGAGAAGGCTGTTCCCAGACAACGAAAAGAGCAACTTAAACCTCCGCCTCTGCATCTAGATGCCAGCTGCTCAAGTCTTTATTCTCCTGGGGCTTCTCCAACTCGGTCTTCAATGAGCTCCCTGGACAGTGCTTTCTCTCAGCACTCAGCCGAGTTTGCCAGACCTTGCTCCCAACCTGTAGGCAGCTTCAAGGCAGTGGTGAGTACTTCTCCCAGATCTCCTGGCTTTGTGTCCATTCCTTCACCTGGCCCAACAGTTCCTTCTCCTAAGGAATCCACACCTAAAGATAAATTTGACTGGAGCCAACTGAAGAGTTCTCATGGGCTGCATCCAAACTCCTGGCTCAAGAGAGACCACAGACTTTCCTTGTCGAAGGACACAATTGGCCTGGAAGATGAGGACACTGGTGATCTGTCTGATGTTTCCTCCAAGGTGGGCAGCAGCAAGGAGAAGAGAGGTCAAGAGTCAAACATTACAACATCTAGGAGAAGATCTACCAGTCCTCCATCCTACCAAGAAGCCATGCTCCAGACACAGCTCCAGTCAGTTTATTGCCCTTCCTCAGAGAAACCACTAACAGTGAAAGAACTGAGAGAGCTTCACAACCAGGCCTGTTCTGGGCGCAAGACAAACCTAGGAAGGAGGTATATTCAGAAGAGCACTTATAACACATCAGGAGGTGAAAACAGCAGCTTGCCAAAGTCTTTATTCTATGGGCAGGGAGGTCGATGTTTGGCAATGCACAGGCAGAAATCTTACTCACTTATTCCTGTCGAAGAGAATTCTCAAGGATGTTCTTCCAGTCAGCGTCGAGCATCTGAGCCTGGGGGGAGTTGCCTGGGGCTGGACAGGGAGTCTGCAAAGAGTCTGGAGCATCTCCACAGGCAGGCCATAAGAAAACAAGATGAAGATTCTTTCTCCCACTCTCATGAACTCAAAGTGTCTGACGTGGAACCACATGACACAGCTAGTGAACCCCGGTTTTGCTTGTCCCCTGCTGCCACAAAGGCTGTGAGAGACTACTTCTCGCAGCATGGGGGTGAAGACAAACAGAGTAACCTAAAGAGGAGTCAGGAAGTGGCACTGGCTGTTGTCCACGGCAAACGGGAGTGGATGAGAAGGTGCAGTGACCCACGGTTGGAGGACTTTGAAAAAATGCTTTTTGCGGAAGAGTCTTATGTGTGAGACAAATGCAGTTTTCCCCACATCTCAGTTCCAGGGTGTTTTTCTCTGCTTTAATCACATCCAATGCAATACATTTAAGTATTAATTGTTTTCAGTTTGTTTAATTCATGAACTGGTTGTAAATGTGCAGGAAAACACAGACTATGCCAAATACTCCAGGACAGGGTTGGGGAACTAGTGCTGTAAAAATTATTTATGGAAGCATTTGACAGTTGGTGTATCCCATTATGTATATACTTCCTTTCTTCTGTCATGTCTTTGTAAATGTAATTCTTTACGTGATCTTATTTTATCCATTCTCTAAAGGCAACTGCAGTTATCTAAAGCACTTGTTATTGCTAAACTTATCAAACCAATGTGAAATGCAATGACACACTAGTCTAGGTGTGAAAAACTGAGATAACAACTAAACGCTGTTAGCAAAATAATGATATAGATTCAAAAGAAACATAAAGGTAATTACCTGACATGTCTGGTAGACGGATAGATTTCCAGGTGTTCTGAGACCACTTGGATCCTTAATGAGTCCTTAATTGTTTTAGTATCTTTGCACCACAAGTGTAGGTGAAGATTAGCTTTGGTTCAACAAATTAATTCATAAGATGCTTGGTATCACAACAGTGTGTAGATATGTAATTAGGTCTTTATTTTCTTGTAAACTTTCTTTGTGGCCACAGCAGGTACCTGCTTTATTAAGTGTAAATAATTAGATAATCAGTAAGACTGCTAGAGCTGTTTAGCAAAATCATAAATTAAGCAGCCAGTTAAATATTAAATGTAAATTTAAACTACTTAATAGATGCTCATATGAAAATAAATAAGCCAATAGTAAGTTTGTGCACGGTCACAGAGTATCACTCCTGTAATTAGTGTATTTAAGCCTTAGACATATATATTTTTTTCAGACTATAAATAGTTGTACGTACGAGTGTGAATGAATGTTGGTGCACATAGAAAGCAGAGTCAAATCAAAAATGTCTTAATGTGCAGAGTATTTTTTTTTCAGAAAGATATTGAGATATTTCATATTTTTTCAGTCACATTGCTGCCAATCATTTGTACATGATTTACCTTATAAGGCAATTGTATATCATGGTACCAGCTATCTCTATAAAGTACTGCACCTCTGCCTATCTATGTACAGCGGTATGCAAACGTTTAGGCACCCCTGGTCCAATGGCATGTCAATTTTTTTAAAGTTAAATTACACATCTTCTACAGAGAACACTTTATAGAAATCAAACAAAACCTGTCACTTGACCATGGCTGCCAATGGGAATTTTTAAAACTCAAAATACATAAAATCTGACCTGCACAAAAGCTATGGTACACTTAATATTTGATCTTTTTCCATGATAAATACAGCAAATTGATCATTACATTTGCAGAATAACATCATATTTAGGTCTTTTTCTGTAGAGGAAAGATTTTATTAAGAAAATCAGTCAGACAGGAGAACTGACCAGGGATGTTCAAACTTTTGCATATGACTGTGTGTTTATATGATGTTTGCTTTTGTGTTCATATGATGCTTGTATTTATATGATGCTTCAAATAGTGTCTTAAGGCTGTAATGTATTTTTGGACATGCCTTTGCAGCTGCTGTCTTAAGAATTGCAACAGATGATCAGTCGTTTGTATCTTGTGGTTTGTAATGATCATAATAAAATGTCACATTGGTGATGATATGTTGCATTACTTCTAATACATGGTCAGTTTACATCGTTACTACACACAAGAATATTTTTACTGTCTGGGGCTTTGGGGGGTAGGGGGCGGTGCCCAAGAGCCTCTAACTACCAGGGACCTCAGACCTGAAGACCCAAGGCTCAAACACACTTGCAACATTTTACTGCAAATATAAAAATTATATGAGCAAACAGCAATTGAATATGTACAAATGACTATATAAGTGAAATACATGAAGAAATGGCATCTCCTCTCAGTTTCCAAAATGCTTGTTCCTAGGTGCCTTGCAAGCCCTTGCATAATCCAGCCCTGATTTCACAGAGTGTAACTAAATCATAGAATTTAAGGGGTCACTTGACTTTGGATTTTTTTTTAATCTGAAACAGTACTGATTTTAGGATTAGTATTTGATTTAAGTTTTGGGGTTAATGTTAAGGTTATTTTTATCCAAAGCGACTTCCATTCCCTAACCATGGGGGGCAGTCTCCCTGGAGCAACTTGGGGTTAAGGGTCTTGCTCAGGAACCCAATGGTGGTATGCAGAAGGTAGGATTCAAACCCATGACCTCTTGGTTTAATAACTATTAAGGTGAGGATCTACAAAGCATATATTGCTCACCATCAAAATAAATGACAGTAGTATTTTTCCATCACCAAATGAACATCCATTCCAAAGAAAAACAGTATAGTTCCAGTACTTATAACACTTTCCAAAACAAGCTGGTAACATCTGTGAATCTGTGAAAAATGAGCAGAATTGTCCTTTAAAGGAAGTACATCAACAAACCCTCTGAACTACTTGACACTCTGCCAAATCCCATCCTATCTACGTAACTTGCAGTTGAACCTTTGAACCGGACAAGCGAGTACAGACGTCCACCGCCATGCTTTGTCAAAATATTTGTAGTTATGCAGCACAGGTATTTTTGTGCAGGTACTTGAGCCCTGAACTTTTCAACTGGAAGCCTGGTCATCATGCAGTTTGCACAGTTTGCTTACGCATGGAATTGAACGAGTGGCTGAACAACAGAGGGGGAGATGTGTCAGGGCACAAGTAACACAAGTGAATTAAGAACAGGCTCCTGCACCCAAATAGTGAATAATACATCTAACTAAGCACTACTGGTGATTCAGCCATGTGTTCAGAATTCCATAATGGACAAAATTAACTCTATATGGATGTAGAAACTGGAATTTTACAACCGTGGAGGAAGTAGGGATCAATTTCAGATTCAAAGTGCATCCATGTAGATATATTATTAACAGCTTAGTTGTTATAGATAAGGAAAAATAAAGTATTGAATTGGTATCAGTATCAGCAGATACTCAAGGATGCTGATGCCGGTATTGGTTTTGGAAGTGTATGAGTGGTATCGTGTCACCCCTAATTAGAGCCTTCCTGGTTAAAGCTAGAATATATGGCACTGCCCCAGGATTTACCCTCTAAAACACCGGAAGTGAGGCACGAGAGGACCATCTGAGTGAAGCTCTCCATTCACTTCTATTCATTACGAAGTGTCTTTGATCCAAAAACAAAGAAACATCTGAGCTGCTTCAGCTTATCTTACAGTGCTTCCCTGTTCTACAGAGACCAGACTTTCTACCATTCATTCCATGAGCTCAACCATCATATTACAGTATCAAAACAATATATTTTTCTGTACAGAAAAAGATGTGATAATGCTTAAAGGACTGTACTGATTGTTTAAAGAAGAAGCACCATAATAAAATAACAGAGCATGTTTTCTGTCTAATAATAATACCTATGATCATTTAATGAATGTTGTGATGAACTGTAGTTCATGTCCTGCTGTTTTTCTGAACTAAAAATAATGACATGGAACCCCGATACAACATTTAATGAAGCAGCAAAAGATGTTTCAATAAACTTTGTAATTCATGAATTCATTTTATGCATTATGTATTTCATTTTCGTTTGTTATGTATTTATTTATTCATTCCCATTTTTATTAATTATTTTAATGGATTCATTTTATGTTTTATTTAACAATGCCAAAAAAAAAACAATTATTATTGTGGGGCTGAATGGCTTGGGACGTTTTATTTTCCCTTGAACATGCTCACAAACATTTTGCTAGGCTGCGACAGATGATAGGTTGCGTGCAGAATGAGACATAAATTAACAATTTATTTTGAGATCAAAATCAGAAAACATTATTGATCCTGGAGGAAATTGCTTAACCTGTTAAGGGTTAAATGTTGGTCAATCAAATTCAAGTGTTGGTCAACAACCACCATCCCCAAATAACATCAGAATCTACTACATTTACGGCATTGAGCAGACACTCCAAAGCGACTTCCATTCTCTAACTACAGGGGACAGTCTCCCTGGAGCAACTTGAGGTTAAGGGTCTTGCTCAGTGGTGGTATGCTGAATGTAGTATTTGAACCCAAGAGCTCGTGGTCCAGAGCCAAGTATCCTACCCACTAGGCAGCCACCACCCCAAGAAGGTTACAAAAAGGTTGGTGGTCCCATGTCCATGAAATCTAAACTGACAAGACAAACTGATGTCCAGAAATCTGATTTGAAACCAACTGCACATGTTCAGACAGCAGAAAATCAGATATAGTGAAAACACTCCTGACCCTGAACACGAGGAGCTTCTTAATTAGTTAATGAGTTGAATCAGGTGAGACAGGTCTCTATAGTGTGAGGTTCCCAGGACAATGATTTAATTCCTCAGTCAGGGCCATTTTTCCAGTCCGTCAGTTATTTCCAGACCCCATCTGTTGAGAAATATCTCCTTTACCTCTGTCCATGGGGAGTTCTCCTGCCTGTGTTCCCCTATTTAAAATTTGAGATACCCTTCAAAGCTGACATTTCCCCTCACATGGAGTCACTTCCTCTTTCATGTGAACGCGGACGTGTGGTGAGTGACCTATACGGACGGTGGGGAGGAGAGGATGAGTCTACGAGCAAGGACATCCTCCTACACCCCGCTGATGCTTTCTTTACATCCTTTCATCTCCTGATCTGAAACCAGAAGTTAATCGTCTCAAACTTCAGCTTTTTTGAAGTTCATCAAACTCAGAACAAAAGTGAAGTGCTGGCTTTAGTTTCAGCCTTTTAAATGTCATGATGGAACTTCTATCCCTCCCAAATCCACTGAATTCACAGGAACGCATGAATATAGTCTCTTGAGAACCCCTCTATTCTAGCTCCCTCTTCCACACACTGAGTGGGGTTAGAGTCCCTATTTCAGCACTGCAGTGCTCAGGGGTTCCAGTGTTCAATCACAAACCATTTCTTTTATACACAGATCCAAGCAGATTTTACTTCTTTAACCTTTAGTTATCTTCTAAAGGTTGTGTGAAGCACAAAGTCAGTGGACGAGTGGCCTAAACTGGACGAGAACTCTTCAAGAGATTAAATGTAATCCTTTTCCAACAGGATCAATGAAGTTACAGAGGCAAGTATTAGAAAAGACGTGATGCAAGCAATAATTTAGTTCTGTCATTTCTAGCTCGATATAGGCCTAAGGTTAAAGTGTTTCTATTTGTAATGAATTAAAAATGTACCTGACCTCAAAAGATTATCCAAAACACAATACTGAAACATTTTTGAGAGAAAAAAATCCTTGACTAGCAGCTCATTTGGACCCTGCTTGATAACACTGACAACAAATTGTGCCCATTAGTACGTCATGTTGCCACTGCTTGGGTCTCGAGAAATGTCAAACAGTACAGACTCTGCAACAACGGCCAGTAATAGCAACACTAGACTGTAACAATAATGAATATAATCTGTAACGACAGCAAGACTATCATTTGTTTATGGTTATATCAACATTATGTAGCAGTGTACAAGTAAAGTCTTACCAAAGGTTGTTATATTGTGTGTTTTTGTGTGTGTGTGTGTGTGTGTGTGTGTGTGTGTGTGTATTTCACAATTGTTTTAAGTAGTTATACCAGACACATCTTTGGCTCTAGTGCATATATTTAACAAAAGAAATCTACCTGTGGAAAAACTTTTCACAATGCCTTAAATGTTATTAAAATATTAAAACCAAATTAGTTTATTGTGTTGGCAAATATTTGCAGCTCTAAAGAAATAGTGTTTCAATTCTAGTCTGATTGTGTAACAATGAAACACAAAAACACAGATCTAATTATAAAGTTATTTATTTAATTAATACAATTCAGAGCTGTAATTCATATATTTAATATAGGTGGTTTTGCATTAATAGTCTAATAACTACACAGAGTTAATAAGAGGCATAAGACTACCTTTTAAAACACTATAATATGGTCAATTATGTACTCCAAGTCTTTCAGACAGTCCCTTGTGTGCTGTATCATGATAAAATACTAGCTGCTCATTTAAAAGCTATGTCCCATAACTTTTAGGTCTTAAAGGTCTGTTTCCATTTATTGTGGATGATGTGTTCCCTAAAGTACACATCACTGTTACTCTCGAACAGTCATAAAATTCTTGAGTGATGCCACTGAACAACCACTTTTGCTTCCCTAAAGAACTATATTTGAAAAAGATCTTGAGTGTGAGCCTTGTTTTAAAAAAAAAAAAAAAAAAAAAAGAAGGATTTTAACTAAGTCTTTAAAGGTGGTTAAAGAATCTTATTTGCACCTTGTAAAGATTTAAAGAACCTCTATATAATGTAAAGGTTATTTACCAATGTGTAGGTTCTTCCTAGAACCTTTAAATAATGTGGAGACTACAAAATCTTCAAAAAGGTTCTTTACAATCACACATCTCAGTTACAATGCTGTTTCTTCAAAGAACCAACCCTTAAGAAGCCCTTTAGGGAACCAAAAGCGTCACTGTATTTGAGAGTCCTTTCAGGCTCTTTCATTTTTAATAATGTACCAAAACCATGTTACTATGTGTTTATATAACACAATTTTATTATTAAGTAATCAACTAAAAATTCAGCCTATCTATTACTTGTCAGAATCTTTGCTGGTAAACACATTATGCAACATGTTGCAATTCCCGGCCCACCGTCACACTCCATCACAGACACTGTAGCCAAACTGGACAAAACAGACACTTGTCATTAGAAAGACAATCGATCACTCTCCTTCCTCTAACTGCCTTCACTTTGAATCCCTCGATTTACAGTAATATATACTAATTACATGGACACAATAGTTGCAGGCAGAGTGGCAGGTAGGACTAGGCAGAGCCGTCTGACTGCCTGATGTCCGCCACACTCTCGGGAAGACGCACCGTGACGCCATCCAGGGACTTTGTAAGGCAAATTTGGCAACCCAGTCGAGAACTGTGGACAAAAATAAAGAGAGCACAAAAAATTACAATTAAATTTAAACATGCAGCCTGGGACGATAATTATATGGCATTTTAAATAAGAAAGGAAACACGTACTGATGTTCTAATGCAAATTAACTCCATGTTTTCTCTGCTCTCCTCCACTGCTAATCACTCAAACAGCACAGCAACATATGCAGTGTTGCCAGATTGGGCAGGTTCCTCCACATCCTCCAAAATCTATTTTTTCCCATTTAGGCATTAAAGCAAAACATGTCTTGGGCCTTTCTTACTCTTCTACAATATTCCATGTTAATATTCAGCACAATATTCACAAATCAAAAACATCCACACATGTAACCCAACCTACTACCAATAACACTGCACAACAAGGTTTTTGCTTCTTGAACACTGTTGGGTGTTCCTTCTAGATGTTTGGCTGCTGATCATGAAAATCAAACACAAATTTGCCAATCACATGCCGTTTCATCGAAATCTTCAATTTTATCATGTTTTGTTCCCCCATTTTTGTGTCTAAAAATGTTTCTTTTATATATAATCTCTTAAACAAATTTGTTTTATTTATTTTTTATTTTAATATTATTAACTATAGTAAAGAGTTACGGGTCAATTCTGACCCACATTTATTTACTTATATATAAACACAAAAAGAACAGCAGAACAATATAAAGCACAAAATGTAGAGTGTTGGGTGAGCTCTGCAGTGGCTGGGTCTCAGGGCGCCCCTCCACTCCACTCAGTGTGTGTCTTGACAAGGAAACTTCCTCTCTCCTCCAGAAGGAGCAGCACCATCACTCCCAGGCATCACTGATGGGAGCAAGCTTGTCAGATTTTGCTCAAGTATCTGTGTTGTCAAATCTGAGGAGTCTTGCT
The DNA here is from genome assembly GCA_037974405.1 of Brachyalestes nurse. Classification (NCBI taxonomy): domain Eukaryota; kingdom Metazoa; phylum Chordata; class Actinopteri; order Characiformes; family Alestidae; genus Brachyalestes; species Brachyalestes nurse. Next base: position 18,670,733 of record JBBPCY010000082.1, on the reverse strand, counting down.
ATCATTTGAAAGGTCTGATTCATACGTGATTAAATCATTATTGCTGGTAAACAGTTAACTGTCTATTTCTCAGAGTTCCTACATGATGCAGTAAAACTAGGGAAGCACCAGAAATGATTGTTCTGGACCGAAACCGAAAACCGAAAAGGAGGAAACACTTGGCTGGAAACCGAAACCGTAAACCAAAAGAAATTATTATTAAATGATTAAAAGAATAAATCTGTTACAAAACTATGAAAATATTTATTTAGCCTTCGAACAATGCACAATATAAAATAAAATCTGAAATAAAACATTTTACTTGGCCCCACTCATGAATAGCCTAAGAGCAAGATAGCAGAAATATTATACAATTAAATATCTTCTCTAATAAAACTAAAAAGATAAAACAACATTCTCTGTAGGCCTAAAACAAAATAGTGTATTAAAACTAAGACCAGTGCTGGACTAGCCATCGGGCATACCAGGCAATTGCCCAGTGGGCCAATGGTAAATTTGGGCCAGCGCGGAATCCCATCAGCAACACCCCCCCACCGAAAGAACGATAGTAAGCGGCCCCCGGCATCAGCAGCACCCCACTCCCAGCGGAACGACATCCAGAGCGGCACCGGCCCAGAATCACGCCCCCCCCACTTTACAAACGGCTTTCCGCGTGTCTTTCTTAGAAATATTGAAATGCGCCCACACGGCAGACATGCTGACTGTAATCCAATCTGCCGCATGCATCATCATTGCGTCATCACTGTTTTGGTCGCGTAAAGAAAAACTTCCCTTTTCAAAAATACATTTTTTGCCATTTTCGGCCCAAAATTGTCGGTGGCCGAATAATCGGTGCATCCCCAAGTAAAACCAAAACCATACTTGTGCACAGCTGCCAGGTACCTTTCAGGAGACAAAACTTTTCAACAAAATTGCTGTGCAGTGTAATAAAACGGCCTGTTACATTACGTGATGATCATAAATGTAATCGGTAGATTAGTGGATTATTGAAATACTGCAGCCCAGCTCAGAAGTGGGAGGGGGAAATCTGACAAAGTGGAAAAGCTGCAAAGACAGACCACAACTACTAAATCAAGTGGTACATCACGGTTGCGCTAAAGATGTTGTCAAAACACACTTAAGACTGACACATTTGTCACAAATTACTAGGGAGGACCCAGGTGCAGACAGGGGAAAAAAAACAAACACATTAATTCCAAAAGGAAGGATTTCACTAAAACAGTGAGAAAACTTCACAAAGTCACAGTGGCTGGCTAATAGAGGGTTTTTAATACCAGGAGTAAAAGAGTTTGGTCAAATCAGATCTTGTCATATCAGGTCTTCGCGGTTCTGTGAAACGGGGGTCGGTTCAGGTTCTGGGTGAGAATCTGGAACAGTGTCCCTGTGGGCCCAGACAACATTTATACAACAATTTCGAGACACTGTCAAGACACTGACTATGTTGGAACGTGCGGCTGTGCACCCTGTAAAAAAGGACCCAGAACTGGAGAGCTCATTCCTCAGTGGAGACAGTGTTAAAGCAAAGTTCAAGGCTGATACTTCATGAAAACAGACATGCAGAGTGAGAGAAACTGCCTAATCAGCGCAGTCTTAAACTTCACAAACTGGAACTGGAAAGCGAAAAAAATTTGCAATTGCATAGCGACTTACTTTCAGGCCACCATTACACAATCAAAGCTTGAACGAGACTGCATTCTTAACATCAGATCAATAAACACTTTCACAGGGAAATTAGGCTAAAACACACAATGTCAACACAACGAAGGGACAGCAACAACAAACACAGCACAGTCCAAACACAATCCCCAGTGCAACCAATCAGGCATTAGGCTCTAATCCCACTGTTCTATTGACGGTGATTAACAATCTGCTTCATTAGTAATCTTCTTGTGACATTACAGATCGGCTCAAGCAGACACACACTCAAAGCCTGGATGGGTGAGACTTAGGGTCGCGTAAGATCCGTTCACTTTCTTTTAGCTTTTTTTTTTTTTTTTTTTTTAATTTCTCTGAATTAATTCCTTCAATTGAAGAAATTCTCAGAACTGAATGGGCTAAATCTTAACCGCGCTGCAGACCTGTTAAATTCCTGACCAGTCCTGCTGCCCTGACCTAATTATTATTGTCCTTGAATTCTTCTTTTTATGGGGGTACTAGAGTTCATTCTGACAGTGACACTTTTAAGCAAGTTAAAAGTCTGGTTTAAATGTAAAGGTCATTAAATAACCAAATGTTTAAGCGTGGCTAAATTTACAATCAATTTAAATACATGTGGTGACACACTGAAATCATAAAAGATCCTATTAATTGATACCTTTCACATGAGAAATAAAAGGAAATAAAACATTGATACGAATACAGCAGTCTCATTCATATCCCAATTTAAATCCTCCTACAGTCCTACTGGTTTTGGATTGAACAAACAGGTTTTAAATTTCCCATTCCTCCGAAATTTCGTCTCGTGGTTTCTGTGGTCAATCTGGGATTTTGAGTGATAATCTCTTATTCTTTTCATTGCTTGTTTAATCTGAAAATGAAACTGTGACAACAGTCCTTCGATCAGCCCATATTATGGAACTAGGTCTGGCCCAAATAGCTTTTCACTTCAAATATCTGGCATTTCCAAACGACAATTCAAATACTCACTCAAAAACAGCCTAAAAAAATATATATAAGTTGGATGTATTAACTATCATTTAAGTATTCTTTTTATTATGATTTTTATCATCAAGGAATTGATGCGTAAATGAATGAGCAGCATTTAATAAATCTCTTCTCTAAATTGTGCTACAACAAAGTCACATTTACACGACGGGAATTTAAGATTCTAGATGACTCATTCAAGAAGATAGATTTATCAGATTTGACCTATTATGTGACCTTTCTGGTTTTCAGCAAGAAAAAAAAAAATATGATCAGTGAATGTGAACCAAATAAACCTGATCAGCATCTGATTGCTCTCTATGTTTAATAAAGCAAATAAAAGGCAGTACGTTTTTCCACGTGGTGGATACATTTTTCCACAAACACTGTATTTACTATTATTTTAATGGATTGTTTTAAATGGAGTGTTTTTGTGGCGTCTTAAAAAACAATGCATTTACATAATTCGGCCTTTACAGTCTGTAGCAGTTTAGTCCTGCCCATTTACACTAAATGTTTCAGTCTGCCTCTAGAATACAGGGCAGTTTATAGTTCAAGCACTTGTCATTTCAACTAATGGCAGTTAACCTGTTAACCCTCCTACAATTTTTCCCCGACTGCTGTACCCAACTTCAAAAGCTCACAGCTCCCTCATG
>JBBPCY010000082.1:18635602-18667334 GCA_037974405.1 Brachyalestes nurse | reverse complement strand
TTTCACAATCCCAAATCTGGTCACCCTAGTTTCGCACCAATAAAAAAGTGATAGTTATGAAGTTTTTTTTGTATTATGTTTCAGGTTTCACCTGTAGTCTTATAGAAACTGCCACTGGTGTGGATCAACTGATATTTTTGATTTCCAAAAGAAATGCTAGTTTCCTTGCTAGCATTAGCACAGTTTAAAGTGCAGGTTGTATAGAATATTTCTGGTTATTGTGTGGTTCAACAGAATATGTATTTTTTCAAAATAAAATGAGAGAGAGAGAGAAATGTTTACTTTTTGTACATGTGAAAGCAGTGCTGGACTGGCCATCGGGCATACCGGGCATTTGGTAATTTTGGTGGTAATTTTGGGCCGGCCCTGCCCAACCCGCAAAAATACGCGTGGATAATGACCCGAAACCCGACCAGAACCCCGTTTACAACAGGTTTTGATTGATAATTAAATGCATTTTGTAACTTTTGCGCCGCCTGCCCGCACCCATGATATTTTAAAAATGCCTTCTGGTCGACCCGCGCATCACTACCGGGCAGGTAATTTTGGCCCACCACGGAATCTCGTCAGCCCCCCCACCCCACGAGCGATGGTAAATTTGGGCCGGGCAGGTAATTTTGGGCCGCGGCGGAATCCCGTTAGCACCCCCCTCTCTTAGAATGACAGCCTGGTGGGCCGGTCTTGGCTCAAAATGCCCGGTCAGATTTTTGGTCCCAGTCCAGCCCTGTGTGAAAGGTCAGACTTTTAGCTCTGATTGCATGTGCTTTTTCATGTAATGCTTTTTTTTAAAAGATAAAATATTTTTTTAAAAGGTTTTTAAAGATAACCATTGGATTTGTAGACTTTAGCAGAATTTTCACTGGTTATTTTAGCAATGCTAACAAGCTACACCTCTCCTTGTCTCTGTTGCTAGTGACTTTGTCATTGCACTTAGAGACAACATATTATGTCATTTTTTGCTTTTTACTGTCTGAATATATGGAAAATATGTTAATAAAATCATGTTATGTCTGTGACACAGGAGCCTTGTTTTAATTAGTCATGTTACAGTAGCTAGCCTGTAATGTTTAAACAGAGTGAATATTCTCATCAGTTCCTAGCTTTGTCAATATGGCAGAAAATATTTTTTTCCTTTGAAAAGCCATTTTCTGGTTGTTGAATATGTGAAAGGTACAGTACAACAAATTATTATAAAAGAGGAAATGGTTTGTTGTGCATGTCCTTTTGATCAGGGCTGGCTTGTCCATATGGGAGAACCAGGCAGAACCAGGATGGCACCAAAACCTTCACCCACACCAAAATATGATTTGGCCCCTCCGGTGCTCCCAACACCCTGGAGCTAGAGCAGTGTAAATCTAACAGTGCCCAGTGACAATACTCTATGCCATTTGATCAGAGCTTTGTTAATAGCAACAAAATCTTGCAGGTCCTCAAACCCCTTGGTCAACAAAATCCCATGTCACCCCCACAACAGAAAATGTGACTGAACTGAAGCTGGGGTGTTGGAAAATTTCTGTTTCGTCTAGGACGATAAAATGTTACGCGCCAGCACTGAGCTATGAGATACCACTGTGCATCATCCAGCATTTGGTTTGTTTAGCTTCAAACACTCCACGCATCATCTCTAATCCAAACAACTTCTAAACAGAAGCTCATCTCCCATTCGAAGATGAATGCCTTTTTCTCTTTCCTGGATCGCTCTTCCATCCTCCTTCCATCATCTCTATGCACTCGTTTTCTGGGTTAATCTGTGTGTCCTGTGTCTTCGTGTCTTCAGGGAGATTCTCTCCATCTTGGAGGCGTGGAGGGAGGAACAAGGTCTGCTGTGTCCATGATAACTTGAAAGGGATTAACTTCTGAGAGAGGGAGTGAGAGAGCGAGAGACAGAGAGAAAGAGAGTGAGAGAGAGAGAGAGTGTGTGTGTGAGAGAGAGAGAGAAAGAAGTAGAAGGGCACCAGTTTGAAAGACCCAATCTCAGGTCCCTCAGGCAGTGCTGGGGTAAGTCAAGGACGCTCAATAACCAGGCTAGACACAAACACCCACAGACAAAGTTTGTTTTTAGACCTTATCAGGACATAGGGACATACATATGCCCCTTATGCATATGTAACTACATATGTGTATGGAAAAATATGCTGTATGTATTATATAATGTTATCTGTATGTAATCATACTAGGTTGCATATGTGATATATTTTCAATGGAATACATTTATATGACATATATAATAAATATAGATACCTACATAATAATCTTAATAATAATCTTAATAATCTCAGGAGTTAAAAATGTATTGTTTTACTCAGTTTTGGAATTTATTGCTGTATTTTACCTGAGATTTATTACAAATTCACCAAGTCTTGGTCCTGGAAACCAGGAAACATACAAAAACAAACACACATACACACACACACACACAACAAGACAAATGCTCAGAAGGTCCATCACAAAGCTTACCCTAACCTCAAGAATATCTCTTTCTTCTGCACAAACCTCAGTTTGGTCGAAGGGCTGTTTACTATAAAGCCTCTGTGCTCCACGCAGCAGCTCTGAGGTCACTTTCAGCTCTGCAGGCTTTACTGTACTGAGCTTTCACTGTATTTAAAATTTTAAACAATGTCTGATCTGCAGCTTGACTCCCAGAAGTGTGTCATAATCTGCTGATATCTCAAACAAACCAAACTCAGGAATAACATTCACGTCCTTGCAAAAATAAATCACTTCTTGGAGTGCCCAGCTGGGTTCCATCGCTTGAACCCAAGTTCAGTCAAACTTCCGAAACTAGAAATAGGCTGTAGATTTATATTCCTCACCTCTGACTCATAGCTTCACGGAAGTAAGTCAGAAGTGTAGACTCGAACCTTTCGATACAGGATATAAATCAAATGTGAATGTAGGTCTGAATTGTTATGTAACTAATTATTATTATATAAACAATTGAGCTCCAAAGTGGTACAGCTGTCTAAGTTGACTCACTAGGAGACCAATCCCTGGTGGTGCTGCAGCTGCTTATGGATGGAAATCTATAAGAGCACAATATACAGTACTGTGCAAAACTCTTAGGCACCTGCAAAAATAATGTTTACGAACTGTTCAGATGAGTACTGTTTTTTCCACATTAATATAACTAGACATACAAAACTAAAAACTAAAAAGTATAAACTCAAATAACATTACAGTATACACAGGGGTTGACATAAGTGACAGTCTTCACGGTGCAAAAGCGTAACTGGATCTCTAATTACCACAACTCAGGTAAGGAAAACCATAAAAAGAAAAATAATAATTAAGTCTGCGGAGGTCTGCGGAGCCTCACTTCTGCGCCAATCAAAATTCAGTCAGATCAGGCCTGGGTTGTGCTTTGTTGTTTATGCAGGGCCCTGCAGCCCAAAGCCTGACATGACTGGTGCCCAGGACAAATATGTTTGAGAGACACTGCTGTACAGTACAGATAAGGGTTTACCTTTACATTTTTTTAGATTAAGGGCTGTGTATTGTGTTTTGGGAGCATAGTTGGGGGCATATTTAGGGTTTAGACTATTAAAATAGTAATTTATAGTCATTTTTCAGCACATCACAAATTTGCGTTTTTTTCACATTTCGCAGGTGCTCTTGGAATTTAAAATAAAGTGATGTAATGGTTCCAGCGCCCATGGTGGGATGGACCATTTTTTATTTTGGTGCGTACTAATTAATTCATGTAGGTACTCATTAGAATACTAGAGCAAAAAAATTATGTCAACCCCTGATTATACAGTACATTTTATGTACAGTGTATGAATGGGTTTCTTGTGGAAGTGCAGTACTATTTGTAGTTTCCATCAAAAACCTGGTCACTTCTCACTAAATAACCTTCAAGCCTGCAAGTGTGACGTTGTACAGAATCAACTCTAACTCAGTCAAATCAAAAAGAAATTAAAACACTCAGTGTGCGAGAAGTAATAAATAAGATGAACATCCACAGTAAAACATGATCAGGAACTATTTTATGCTTGACAGTCTGTTCAGTAAATTACCTGAAATTTTATTAGAAACACCTGCTTCATAGATCCATAAAGTAGGGGAACAGATAGTTGTTACACAGTTTAACATCCTCTGCTCTACACCATTCATCACTGGTCAGTTTCCGATCACAGACAGGTAGTGTACACTGATACACAGCTCTGCAAAAAATAAGAGACCACTGCAATTTATTTATAAATCAGCATCTCTATGAGTGTGACAACCATTCCATGCCAGTGTCTGTTAAATTCCTACACAAGCACCTCATTCTGCTTTAAAAAGTATAAAAAAACTACTGTTTTAATCAACACTCTCCTCTTGCAATGTGACCAGTTGGATGGCGGCAAAACACAACTAGAAGTTCGTCAAAGGTAACTGTTGCCATTTTGTGAACAAGACATTAGTTTTTTAATTATTCAAATTATGTAAACATTGCATCATTTCTTTTTCTTTAAATTATGTTTTAAAAACTATATTTTTATGTGGAAATTTGGAGAAACATTGTCAGCAGCTGTGCCAAAGCTGTTCAGTTCAATACTTGCACCGATAAAAGATTAAACCTGAGGAACTGAACATTTTTGTAGTGGTCTCTTATTTTTTCCAGAGCTGTGTGGTCATATTCACGACAGAGTTGCTGTGGTGTTGCTTAGTTGACCCAAAAACATCTGGCTATGAACCTCTGCGGTCAGAAACTGACCACTGATAAAGGGTAGGATGGCAAACAAACTGTGCACATGAGGTACAGTCTCTAGGCACTTTTCCGTCGGTATAGAGCAACCATGGTCTACTTAAACTGTACTGCAGTGGCTTGGAACTTGTAGCACTCTTTGATTTTCTGTGGCACCTCAGACTGGTAACAGTGTCTCTGTCATGTTGGCAGCACAATTCTCTCCCCACAGTTTATGGCTGGTCATCGTTCCAAAACAGTGTTCATGGAATCATTCCAGTGGAAAGTTTTTTTCTGTCAGAGATGCTTTTGTTATTGTGGTCTTTTATTTATAGTCTTGTTTGAGCTTTTTTTCTGCATTCGTTTAGCCATGCAATGAAAACCTAACCCAGATAACTTTTTAGAAGGGGTGTCACACGACGAAACTAATGATTTTTAAGTGTGTGTGTGTGTGTGTGTGTGTGTGAGGGGCATGTCACCCCCTGATATAGTAGTTCGGCGACCAGCGTACAAGGCATCTCAGAATACACTCAACAACAGAGACCATTTTGTAAGGGAGTTAGTTAGTGGGTCACAGGTAGTTAATGGGTGCTCAGTTTGGGTCTGAGTGCCTGGTCCAGTGTGACTGACCACTGGTGCTGGTATCAGGGGCTGTGTTGGCTCAGACCGCTGGGTTCACTCCTAAATGCTTTGTGCTAAGGTGCTATTTAAGACCTGATGTATTCCGATGATACAAAAACTCTGCATGAATTGCAGGGAACAATACTCCTATACACGATCCGTCTGTCCGGTTTTAATTGTAAACTGTCCACTCACTGGACCAAGCAGCGTGTTCTCGTCTCCTCCTCCATTTTACAGAGCACCTGTGGCCAGAACCGGACCAGGTTAAAGTCACGTCGTGTGATTAATCAGCATCCATGTTTTTAAAGTGTTATTTTTTTTGTGATTAATTGATCAAAGCGAACGTGTTAATTCGACACCCTCCGCGTTTCTTACAATGTTAGATAAACTCCCACTGAAATGTATCTACATTCCAAACAGATAGTAGTGCTTGTCCTTTGTCGACTTCCCAATGAGGGTGGGGTTTATGATAAACTGGCCGCTATATAATTGTCTAATTACTAGCTTATTAATGAAGAAATCTTAATGAACATATTTACGCAAATTCCCTTAACCTAAAATAATAATAATCAGGGGTCTTGTCCAGTTTGTATCACACGAAGATCTGACCAGTCCCTCCAATATTTTTTGCTTCAGAGTGAAGGAACATTTGAGAGGACGATCAGCATCAGTGAATAACGGGAAAGTAACCGTGGTCAGCGCTGATTTTCCCTCCCCCGGTGATGCCACCGCATTTGAATGTTCTTCTGATTTTGTTTTGGCCTCGCTGACGTCAGGCTTCCCCTAATTTTAGTGCGGGGTCGGTATGTTGTTGCTTGGTTACCAAGCCGCATGTTCAAGCTCCATGTCGCCTGAAGACGCTTGAGGAGTTGTTGGGGGAAAAAAATAGGAAACGCTCTCACACACATACACTTTGCACACATGTCGCATGATACAAACCGCTACTGCACTCGGCTTCAACCAGCTGGAACTTCTTCCGCAAGTTCAGACCAATACTTGGCCACTTTGCCTGTTTTTTTTTTCATTTCATTGCTCTCTCTCTCTCTCTCTCTCTCTCTCTCTCTATCACAGTGATATTTAATTACCGTCCTCAGCCGTGTAACAGGCTGTGAAAGCCAAAAGCAAACAGTGCTCTGTGTAATTAAAGAGGCGATTAGGCGTAGCTATGGGATACCACATGGCAAAGTCCCAGTTCAACCGCCGCTTTGCTGGCATTAGGAATACACACATACACACACACACACACACACACACACACACACACTCACACACACACATACTTCTACTGTATATTACATATTGCACAGTTTTATCACCGTCCAGGACATGCATTACATGCTTCTTCACAAAGTTGTGCTACTTTTAAGTATATTAAACCAGTTTCCTATACAGTTAATATAGCCAGATTAACTATAAAATAATTCTAAAAAGCATGCAAATCATAAAAAAATAAGTTTGATGAATGAAGATGTAGAGGTTTCCATAATAACCAAGAGTCCACTTATAAGGTTTGCATTATTTTATGCACCGAAAACATAGTTGATTTCTTCATGACCATTTTCCAGCCTCTCTTTATCTGTTTGAATTAAACAGGCCTTTACTGTGTGAGATATGTATATGTGATATATGTAAGAGTGATATACGTAAATAAACTCCATTCCTTTTGGTTGCCTCATTCGAAAGCAATCCAGGCTCAGCTTGAATGGACACAATTACCTCAGTTTTCCACTTTCAGATTTCAGAAGATTTGTCATGGACTATCCCTGCATACTGTGCGTGTTTAGTACCGTGTTGTTTGACCTGATTTGTATTCTCCTGCCTGTATTTCTCGACTTTGATTCCTGTCTCGCCCCTTTTGTTTTGTTTGCTGATTTGGATTTGCATTTCTGGACTCCGCTCCTTGGTATGATGATTCGGAATTGGTTTTGAAACTCTGTCTGTATCTGTTTTTTGTAATCTGCTGCTTTACAGATTAAATCTTGACACCAATTTAACTCCACACATGGGTCTATCTTGGTCTGAACCTGACAACTAAACACCAGACAATTGAAACATATCATCTTCCAGTTGATCTACACATTTATTATTGAATAAAACAGTCATTAATAAGACTTTTGACTAGAAGTCAGACAGCACTACACACAGACAGGGGTCTCGCCGTCCTGTGCCAGAAGCTTGTTGCGATTTTCAGGTTTGGTTTTTTTGGGCTGAGTGGTGGGCAGTTGTTTGGCTGACTCGTCCGCTTCAGGACAAGATAATTACAGTCATCATCCCCCCTCCCATCCTCCTGCAGCCAGCGGGGAAAAAAATAATAGCAATTGCATAAGAGTTCCAGAGCGGGTCATTTTACTGCGGCGCCGAGAGAGAAAAGCTGCTCAAAAAGAAACCGAGACACATTACAGACTCATAATGGCTCGCAGGTCGGCCTTCAGCACAAAGAGAGGGGCTGGGGGGCGGGTCTCTTTTCAAAAGAGAAACGTGAAGAATGAACTGAAAAGAAAGTGCTGAACTTGGACTAATTACTTCGACCTGATTTGCGAACACGCAACTTGAGTTTCTTGACTTTTACATGACATTTGCCCATCCATCTGCATCAGACTCTGAAAGAAAAAGAATCCGGAGGATAAATGGGCCCTTTGTTGAAGTAGGGCCTGTGTTTTTGTCTAAATGGAGAGAAAATGGGTCTTTAGATGTCTTTTCATCTGTGCAGAACTGTCATGGCAAATGTTCTCCAAATTACTCCAGCAATTTCTACAGCAGTTCAGTTTCGGTGGGGATCTGAACCCACAGGCCAAAATAAATTTCAATTCATGCAAAACTGTGAGATTGTGAGTCACAATGAGAGTTGCATTTTTAATTGTAACCCACATCATCGATATCGGGTTTTAAGAGAAATTGTAAACTGAAGCTCACCTCATCGCTGTCGAACTTCAAAACTGTTTTTAAAAAAATTAACCAATTCTCAGTTTGGCCTATTTCTGCTGATCCGTTCATTATGAAATAACAAGAAGAGCAGCAGCAGGCATTTTCAAATTGTCAAAAAATGAAGATAAACTGTAAAAGGGGTGTGAGTGGAAGTACAAGGTAAGTGTTTTTAAAAACAAATTCTACTGTTCCATTCATTGTGAAAACATAAAAAGTGCAGCTAAAAAGAAAAAAAAGGGGACAAGGTTTAGTTCCAGGGACAATATGCTGCTCATCTTGGCCCATATAAAAGACAATATAAAGTATTAGGTTCAGGATTAGGATAAAATCTATGGGTTTCACCAGATCATTTGTGAACAGTAAAAGTATCTGTCAGCAATCTATAGGGACTATCAAAACTGAGTGACCAAAATTTTATATGAGAATTTAAAAAAACACCTCCCCTCTTCCCCAAATGTTTTAAGATCAATATCACATCCCATATAATTTTGTTCAGTGTGTTGTTTTGCAGATTTGTATGGCTTGTATGTGCTTAACACTTACAAGCAGTGTCACTTTTTGTCCTCTCAGAGCTTCAAGCACCGCTCGTCTTGAACCTCCATTACTCAAAAGAAGAGGAAGACATGCATCAAGACTCTTTTCAGTCTTGGCCCCCCAGTGGTGGAATGAACTTCTTCTTGCAATCAGATCTGCGGAGTCCCTTGCTGTCTTCAAGCGTCGTCTAAAGACTCACCTCTTCAAGGAGCACCTCGGTGACTAACCAGTCCTCTCGTTTATCTCATACATTTTTTTCTTTATTTTTAAAAAACCTCAGGCCCTTACCCTCTTAACTGTTTTTCCTTACTTGTGTATTAACCTCTGACTTATTTTTTCTCTCTGACATGGTTTGTTAAGGTGTGTAACTTGGTTAAAGCAGATGTTGATTTAAGTTTAGTTTTCCAGGTGTGAAGAACAGACATAAACTACTTAAGCACTGATGTACGTGGCTCTGGATAAGAGCGTCTGCTAAACGCTGTAAACGTAAATGTAAACATGTTTTTGTGCTGGCATTATACGAATACTACATACAGCCTTCATAAATTCATTTTTTATTCATTTTGTTCTTACTAACGTTATGTTGAAGTTGGAACACAAGGACAAAAGCACTAACATGGGTTTGGCCCAGAGCAAAACAATTCGGGTGTATTTAATTATTGATATTGTTTTGCATTGACTGCTTTGGTATATTCCGTGGGGGACATGTTGAATTTTTTCTCTTTGTTTGTAATAATGCTAAGATAAGCAACTAATTTAGGCAGCTATAAAGTGGGACACGTTGAGTTTTTCTAGGCCGGACATTTCTGGGACACAACTGGGCCATGTCACTCTCTGCAAGTCCTTCTTCATCTTCATAAATGCTGCAAAGCAAAACCCTTGGATGCTGAAAATCAATCACAGCATGTCACTCCTCATTGCAGGTGAGAAACACCACCCTTTGTACCGGCCTGGACAAGGGAAAACGAGAACACCACAATGTCTCATTAAGGTCTATTCAGTTCAATAATATTCATCTGTGTTGCTGTCACCTGGTCAGTTTATTTAAAAGCACACCTTAGAAGCCACTGTTGTGCCTGGTAAGAACAAAAGCATGTCGTTTTATTTACTATTAGAGCTAGAAATTCAGTTCAGGCCATAAATATCAAAACATGATCAAGAAAAGTATTAGGGATTCTGGTGGTAAGCCTTTTTTAAGCATTGCACATGACATCTGAAGCTTAAAGCTAAAATACATACTGTGTTGTATCTTGTAAAAGCTTGTATTTGAGCTTGTACAGTTACTACAGTTACTCCTTTAGTAAAAAGTTCTGGCACAGATCTGATGATGTTCACCATCTGACGCAAACCCTGGTGAAGCTACTGCTCGTATTCACAGTTAGTAACATATCTAAGACTTCCAAAAGGCTTAGAGTGATGTTCTCCCGCACAAACTTGGTCCCACCTATTGTAAATCAGAGCAAGACTTGTTGATTCCTCTTTCTTATTGTGCTGGTGCTCCGACATGGTGGTGTTTCAGTCCAGCTCCTGAAGACCAAATCAGTGGGAGATGTCACTGTATCTGGATACCACAATAAAAAAGATTCTGATTGGATAAGAATTTAACCCCACTGTTTTCAAGCAAAAGTTAATAAGACTAGTACTTCAGTGTATACCAAGTTTAAATACAACCATGGCAGTTATCATTCTTTGAAGGCCTAAAAGGCCCTGAATGTTCTCCTGAATTTGGATTTGTCTTACCACTGAATATCATAATTAATCACAAATGTACTTAAAAAACTAAGTTGTTTCTTAAATTATGTTTTTTGCAATTGTGACCTAACTCTTACAACATGCACTCTTCAGCCAGTCATATCTGGTCTGTATAAGAGCAGCATGTGTAAGTGTTCAGTTCTTTGGTAACTGAACAACCTTGCTAGTGGTCATTTTGCAGGCAAATAGAAATTATTATTGAAATAGATGTTTATCATTATAAAATATTTGGCCCTGTGTTATTGTGATGTCCACAGAGCGGCCACAAGGTGGTTATTGTTTTGGGTTTTGGTATATGGGAGTTTTAGTTTGCATTTATAGGTGTTTGTTCTGTCTTATGTCACTGTGTCAGCTGTCTTGTGTTTAAATGATCTGATTGGGGTTTTTTATTGGTTTCTGTCTAAGTGTGTTAGTATTTAGGTTCTTTGAGTTCATGTGGTTTTTGCTGGTCAACCCTCACCCTTACCTTCATGTTCCCGTTCCTGATGTCTCTTTGGTGTATTTATGTTTTGAGTTAAAAGGCCCTCAAGCCTCTTTTGGTTATCAGTTATTCTCTGTATAGAATCTGTGTCTTTTATTAAAATCCATCAAATGGAACCTGCAATTGTGCCTCGCCTCACTCTCCCCGAGCACCCCTGTGACAGTTATCTGAATGCTGTGACTCTTTGTTGAGCTGCTAGTGAGGAATGAGGAGTGAGGGTGGGCTGCTGTGAAAGCAAAGATAAAAACAGACTGCAGTTTTCTTTATACTGAAAAATCATATACACCTGCTGCACTAAAAAAGCACTTAAACATGAAATGTTTTTAATCAGTGTTGACTCACTGACTCTAGTTCGCTTCAGGTTTTGTAAATTAAATAAATTTCTATTAAAATATACATAACTACAATTCATCAGTATTTCCTCATTTTCATGTTGAAGTCAGTTGTGAATTCCAGGCTTTTAAAAGTGGAGCAGCTGGTCCTGTCTGTGATGTTATATAATGTGTGTTTATATGTGTTTCTTTTGGAATGATTGACAGCTGTCTCTTTCTTGACCCACAACACTGCGAATGTAAGATCAGCCACCTTGGGGTGGTGCACACACACACACACACACACACATATCTTCAAGATATCTTGAGACACATTTTTGTCTCTTTTAAACAGTGAACGGAGATGTGTCAGACTTTTACAGACTTTTGCTTGCACAGTTTATGTTAGGCATTCTTTAGAATTTCACTGAAACATTTCTGTTCTTGGCTGGATATTTTGAATAGTAGACTCACTCTAGACCTAGCAATGACATTGTTTGTGTGTACAAACCCCAGCAACATTACTGCACCAATACATTCTTTCATCCTGTAACTGTACACCTACATTGTGAAAATGTAAAATAGGTGTTTCCAATTAAATGGCCAGTGAGTGGAAGCACAAATTAGGTATTTATAATAAAGTGTAATAACGTGTAAGTGACTGTAAATATAGGCTAATGTGGAGGTTTCTAATTAAATGGCCAGTGAGAGGAAGTACAGTGTAGGTGTTTCCAGTGAAGTGACAAATAAGTGTATGTACAATGTGGGTGTTTCTAATAAAGTAGCCAGTGAGTGTAAATCCAACTTAGGTGTTTCTAATAAAGTGGCCAGTGAGAGGGAGTACAAGGTAGGTGTTTCTAATAAAATGGCCAGAGAGACGAAATACAGTGTAGGTGTTTCTAATTGACATGTCGCGGGAAGGAGTGCACAACAGACTTTCCTACAGGTAGACAGTTCTTTAATCAGACTTTCAAAACGTGACAGACAGGGCACTCGTAGAGGAACACAAAAACAAACACCGTCACTTCAGAGGTCCTTCTCTCTGAGGGGAATTTAAACTCAAGACTGTCCAAATCACAGAGACCCGCTCGTTAGTGCACGTACTCCTCAGCTTCGCTGTTCACCTCCCTGTCTGGACATAGAGAGGAGGGAGAAAACAGACAGACAGGGTAGTCACTCTTCACAGATGAACCTGGTTCCTCTGATTCCTCCAGGAGGATGAAGCCAGAGGGCAACAAAATTTCTTTGTTTTCTTCTTTTCTTTTTCCTGAGTTTCCAACATAAGGACAAACAAACTCTAACTCACTCTTACTATGTAGCAGGTCAGTGACCCCACAAACAACCCCGCCCCCCCGTTGAGTGTCTGGGTTGGCAGACACTCAACGACCAAGCATGCAACACACCCCGACGTCACACTCTCGCGCCCAGAGTTGTGTCCCCCTCGGTACCTGGGCGGCGAGCTCGTTGTGGGCGTGACCGAAACGTACCTGGCATGACACTAATGAAGTGGCCAGAGTGTGGAAATACAAGGGAGGTGTTTCTAATGAAACAGGCCAGAGAATGTAATTCAAATAACTGTCAGTTTTCTTGCAGTGGATTGTGTTACTGCATCAGTGGCTGCCCTGAATTGACCACCTGTCGCACTTATTTTAACATGTTGCCATGAGAATTGTAATAACAGCTTGCCTCGTCACATCTCCTTAGTGTATCCAGTCCTTTCCCTTAGCACATTCAAATTCATTTCCATTTTAATTTAGCATCCGCTCTCTCTTTACTTCGAGGACCATATATATATCACACGTATGCATACACAGACCGAGAAAGCACTTGAGGGATGCAGTTATCAGGGAGAGTGGGAAAGATTTCTCTGTAAGATAAATTTGGTGTGTAGGAGGTGCTGGTAGCTAAAAGGCACACACTCCTACTGAGTTAATTAGATGTCTTCAAAGACCAGATTAGAATAGCAGGCCACTAACTGAGCAGAGGACTGGGGAGTCTGTTTGCCTCAAGTTAAGACATCACTGTGAGGAGACTGACAGACACTCATGCGGTTGGAGAAAAAACCAAGGAGTGGCCAAAGTGTGACTGCAGTGTTTCTGAGGCTGCAAAGGAACAGAGACAATATGAGCAATGCAGACAGACACTGAATATACAGTTAAACCATTATCACACAACCAAATCCAATCCAAATCCAAAACCTTTGCAAATAAGCTCTTATATAGAAATGTGAATAATTACAATATATATATATATATATATATATATGTGTGTGTGTGTGTGTGTGTGTGTGTGTGTGCGTGTGTGTGTGTGTGTGTGTATTCTAACCACAGTGTGAAGAATCTAAAGTACATGAAGCCAGAGTCATAGACACACCGTTTTAAATTATATATATGTATAACTCATTTTAAATAGTTCATTTCATATTAACATATCACTGTGTGAAAACTCTTGAAACATGACACGCAGAAAGGCCAGCAGGTATTATAAAAGGCTTTTCCAGGTATGTATACGTACAATGTATACGTATTAGTACAGTCCTCATAAGCCATTTAGGACTAGAAGCTTCGTTTCTCTCTCTGCAGTCTGTGTCAGGACATTCCACAGGATTAGGCTGTTTGAAAATGTACTGCAGTGTCATTCCTATTACCTGTCCGAAGAGATGACAGTGATGAAGAGAACCGCAAGATTTCATTAGATCCTGCAAGCAATGGCCGAACACACCATTTTAATAAAAGCCGACATGCTCCACAACTGTAACCCTTTCATTCAGCTTTTAAAAAGATTTGAATTGATATATGTATTTATGATATATACACTCATTATATATATATAAAACACACACACACATATATATGTATGTATATGTGTGTGTGTATGTGTTATATACAACACAATGCTCTGCCACTTATTCTTTTTAGAGTCAAATTTGAGACAAATATGATTATTCACAATTAACAACACAAAATAATGTGATTAATCATTCATTTTTATAATAATCATTTGACAGCTATATAATCGGTACGACAAAACTCATAAACAGGCATCAACTTCATGGTTTATATTTAAATTAGAAATAAAATTCAAACATTTAAGCTTAAGATTAAAACACATTTGTAACGGGTGTGACTGGTTCTGTATGTGGAGAGCTCAGAGAGGTTGTGTGTGGGCGGGAGATGTGTTCTGTGTGTGCTGAATTGGAAGTCTATAGGGTACTTAATAAAAAAAATGGAATCTAATTGTTTCATGAAATGCTTTCACAGTCTGGAGAGCTGATGGTGAACAGTGGCTTGGTGAGTGAAAATGAGTTCAAAGACGGCAGGGTCTCGAGAGGCTTGGAGAGGCGTTTGAAGCTATATGTCAAACTAAAATACACTCTAAAGACTGTGGTACACAACTCAGAGTACTTGATGCTTGAATATAGATGCGAGAGGAGTGATGATACTGATGGTAGGTAGTGTAGCTGCATGAAAACGACCTTTTGACCAGTGTTTATAGTCCAGCAGACATGTTGTTGTTAGTGGTTATTCGTTTGATCTTTGCTCCAGTGCAGATCCATTAGAAGTGTAAATATGTGACCTCAGGTCAGTTTAGTTCAGTTACATTTATTTACGAAACTATTCAATGAGTCACAAAAGTCTCTGACTTTTCTTATTCAATTGGATTATTTTATTTTTATAGTCTGTTTCAGAATTATTTTTAAACCATACCAAAAACACAAATGAACCTGCCATGTAGTCTGATACAATCATCAAGACACCAAGCTTTTAATTTTATGGTGTTTTTTTGTATAGGTTGAAAATCCCAGCTGCCATTTGCACTGTGCTAATATTTTGTGAGAAATGGACCAAAGGAAAGGTCTAAGATCACTTAGAAGGATTTAAGTTAAAATAACTTATACTGAAGTGATTTTTTTAACAGTATAAATATATGTATATATTGGTGAGTAATAATTATTAAAGAAAACACCATCATCCTATTACTTTAATAAATGCCAATAATTAGTGTTTCCCCTGTATGGAGTCCGTGTGTTTTATAATTAAATTCCATCTCATGGAACCTGCCTCCTGCGCCTCACTTCACTCCCTGAGCATGTCACGTCGTGACATCGCCTACCCAGTATTATCTGTAGCTACCATCTAGTATCTGGTTTAGTTGACCAGTTGAGTTAAATCAGGTGCGCTGGTGATGGAAACCAACAATTAAATGTGACAACTGGGGGCAGGAGGAGAAATCTAGAAATCTAGAATCGTGTTCTTTGTTTTTCAGGCCAGCTCACAAAATACAAGACACTGCAGGGACAGATGCTTTCAAGCTGTTGGTGAACTAATTTTTTGTGCTTCCTCCAAGAACTGCCAAATCTGCCGCTAACTTAATGTCACTAGGCAACTCAACACTAATTACTCATTTTAATCAGTTAACAGACTCCTGTGCTGGTTAGCATCAGACTGAGGGACAGAAGAAGAAGGTGGGCCATCCTATCCAGCTAGGGATTTATGCTCCCCTGGCCATGGATTCTTGACAGTGCGGGGAATTGAACGTGCAACTTCTTACAGGGCCAAACCTTAGATGGTTGCATCACTTGGAAGGCCTGTCAGCAGCGCTGGACTGGCTATGGGCATACTGGGCAATGCCCGGAGGGCCGATGGTAAATTTGGGCCGGCGCAGAATCCCATCTGCACCCCCCGCCCCTGGAAGAACGATAGCGAGTGGGCTCTGGTGGCGCAGATCCCCCCTCCCCCCACCATCAGCAGCTCCTGATTTAATTTAATGAAGGTCTGATTAAGTCAAATCAGGTTTCTGATGGAAACTACGGGTAATACTGGGCTTCCACAAGGAGCACAGTGATATTTTGCACTTAAAATCACTATTTACTGTATAATGTTATTTGCCTTTATTCGTTTTTGTTTTTATTTAGTATATTTAGTATTTATTTGAACAAACACTTGCTGCTCTTCTGAACAGTTTTTAAATATTATTTTAGCAGGTGCCTAAATCTTTAGCACCATACTGCATAAAATATCAAAAACCAAATTTTCTGAGAGCTTTAATAAAACTGAATGGCATCGTCTTTATACAGAAGCCAGATTTTATTAGCAGATTTTCTTTTGCTGAAAGTCAAACTGGAGCAAGGGCCCAAACGTGTACCTTCACACACTCAGTCTCAGATTCTGGCGGTTCCTCTCTTTGTTCCAGGTGGAGCGGTTATGTAAGTGTGCTTTTTTCCTCCTCTTTAGGTTGAGTGACACATTCTGAAACCTGTATTATTCTGCTATGTGTCATTCATGATTTGAATACTGCGGCCAAGGGAGGAACATGTCTGCGCTTTTATATCAGAGACATCTCCAAACACCTGTAACAAACTTTTAACTTCAAGACCAAACTCCAAATGCTAGCTTGAGTGTGTTCACATGCACATTATCTGATAATAACAGATATCAGATTGTATCATGTAAACAACATACCACAGGGGGTGTCTCTAAAAGTGGATTAAAACAGTTCAACAGTAGAAGTGCTGGGGTGGTGGTGGTGGCCTAGTGGGTAGGACACCAGCAGTGCTGGAATGGCCATCGGTCTAGTCAACATGATGCACTGCCCCAGTCAGGAGGCCGATAGTGTTTGGATGAGTCTACAGGGTCTATCCAGCTTTAGCTTAAAAATAAACCCCTCTGACACACTGCATTAACTTCATGATTATCACCAAAACAAAGCATTAGTGAGATATTGACTTAGTGGGGCTACTGTTTAATTGGATATAGTTCATGTTGCATGGATATAAATCATATTACTCACATTACTCTTTTGAGGGGAACTTTTTTGATGGTTGTCCAAGTTTAAGCACAAAAGACTTCATTTATTTGGACACGAGTTTCATGATTATTGGCTTTCATTTAATGTTGGAATTTGACTGAATGTAGGTTAACTGTGTTCATTCAACAGTTTGTGTAAAAAATTTTTTAAATGTGTAAATTCACAGCTCTTCGTTTTTGTTTTCTTGGTGTGAGGTATGACCACTGCCATCAGAAAGTGGCTTACTGAGGTGTAAATACACTTTTAACACGATTCTGTGGCGTTTGCACATATTTGATATTCGCATGCATGGATTTAAGTGGTAATTGACTCATTGTGTGTGCCGCTGCTCTGTGTATTTAACTGGTATTTCCGGGTTGTGCTGGGCCTTCTTATACGTGATCTGTTTATTTGCTGCTTTATTTGAGTGTATGTGTACTGGATGACCGCCTGGTTAACTCGTCTCATCCTTGTCTGCCCCTTTATTTCCCCTGGGCGATTTGCTCTTTGAATAAAAGTAAGTGACAGTTCTTATGTTCACGTACGCTCGCTGCCGACTGTTGCTGATGGCTGCTTGTATGTGTGGCTCATTTGACTCTTTAACAGACTTCAGCTCTTGTAAACTCTGTGTACAGTCTCCAACTCTCCTCTGTCCATCATATTTCCAAACTGCTTACGCTGCACTGCGGTCAGAGGCAGGGAGACAGACACTGACCCAACTGGGCAGAACCTTTGGGTTTAATTATTTAAGACAGTCACCAGTCAAATGTGACAGCGCAAGTTCCCCGAATGACTCAGCAGCAGCAGCACCTGATACAGGGTCGAGTTCAGTGTGGGGTGAGATTTTTTTTTCAACTAGGGGGTGGCCAGTGGGTGGTGAATGGAAATTTTTGTTGTTAGGTGGTGGGTGGCTTGAATTTTGTGAGAGCATGAGATTAAAGCTGAAAGTGTGAGTCTCATGTCAGATGTTTGACAGTTGACAAAGGCCAAAATGTATTTTAACTATTTCAGCAGTAGTGTGTGTGTGTGTCTCTATCAGGGTTTGCTTAAGGGCCCAAAATAAATGTGTTCATAGTTCAGTCATTAATTCTTCTTCTAGCATGTTCATCAGATCAGTGGAATAAATATCCTTCACTGTTTCTTCTCTTAGACACACACACACACACACTCACACACACACTTTCCCATCTGTGTTGTCAGCGCAGCTCCCTTACAAGTGACCATTCTGAAACATGGACTACACCTCCACCCTGTGGGTAAAACTGAAACTCCTGTATTACTCAACACTAAACCAGGGTCCAAAATTTTTGTCTTAGGGGCCAAAGTGTAAAATTTGTGATGGGCCAGAAAGCATAGCAAGACTTCTTTAGCTATATATATTTATTTTAAAGAGTAATATTTGAATCCTGTTATCCATAAAACTATCTGCATATATAGGTCGATTGTGTGCTGCTAAAACAGCCCTGACCTGTTGAGGCATGGACCTCTGAAAGACCTCTGAAAGTGTGCTGTGGAATCTGGCTCCAAGATATTAGCTGTAGATCCTTTAAATCCTGTAAATTCTGAGATGGGGCCTCTATTAATCAGACTAGTCCGTCCAGCACATGCCACAGATGCTCGATTAGATTGAAATCCGGGTAATCTGGAGGCCAAGTCAACACTTTGAACTCTTTGTCTCGGTCCTCAAACCATTACTGAACATTTTTTGCAGTGTGGCAGGACACATTATGCAGCAGAAAGAGACCACTGCCAGTGGAGACACCACTGCAGTGAATAGACATGTTTGATCTGTAACAGTGTTTGGGTAGATAATATCTGTCAAAGTGACATCCAGGACAGGAATGCCAGGACCCATGGTTTAATAGCAGGAAACCGCCCAGAGCATCACACTACCTGCATCAGCAGGTAGAATCAGGTGTGCCTCCTGCTTGGTTGGAATGAAAACCTGCACCCACAGCGGCCCTTTCTGGACAGGTTTGACACCCCTGCCATAGTGCATCTGGAAACAGTCTCTTTCCCAGGTGAGCAACACTAGCACCAGGTCATACATAATAATGTTACCTAATTCATCCAACCTGCCCATCTTCTTCCATAGCTCAATGATCTTCTGTATGCTCATATAGCCATTTTAGTACCTTTCGGCGGGTCAGCATGGGCACTCTGATCAGTCGACACAGCTTCATATGCAGCAAGCTGTGATGCATGGTGTGTTTTGATGTTTCTATCATAGACAACATTAACTTTTTCAGAAATTTGTGCTGCAGTAGCTCTTCTTCGGTAGCATTTGTACTCTTCAGTATAGCTCAGACCATATGGGCTTGCCTTCACTCCCACTGTGCATCAGTAAGCCTTGGCCTCCTATAACCATGTCACGATTTCCCCATGGACCACTTTTGGTTGTTACTAATAACTTGCATAGTAGAAACACCTGCTGTTTTGGAGAAGCTCTGAACCAGTCATCTAGCCATCACAATTTGGCCCAATTTGGTCAGAGTTACTTTCTTAGTGGGAATTTGAGCCCATTCTTCTGTAAAACATTTATGAAGTCACGCACTGATGCTGGAGAAGGGATGGCCTGCAATCTCCTTTCCAGTTCATCCCAAAGGTTTTGGATGGGGCCAGGGTCTCTTTGTGGTCCAGTCAAGTTTTTCCACACCTGTTCCACAACGCATCAAGGCATGTCTTTACGGAGCTTGCTTTGTGCACTGGGGCACAGTCATGCCGGAATAGAAAAGGGCCTTTCCCAAAATGTGTTGGAAGCATGGCGCTGTCCAAAATGTCCTGATATGCTGAAGAATTTTCCTTCACTGGAAGTAAGTGGCCTTGCTCAAACAGGTTTGTCCCAATACCTTTATCTATGTGGTGTATTTCAGCAGCAGCGCTCATAACTGAACAATAGCGACTGTGTGTCTGAAGTGTTTGTCTGTAACAAGTGATTCTTTATTTCTCAACCCCCAGGCTCTCCCATCACAGCTTAAACCTTAAATCCGCCCTTTGTTCCGTCCAGGTGTCTCGTTTTCTCGTGAATTAACAACAGCCTGTGATTGTATCCTCTAGACACGGACCGAGAACACAAGAGAGGGAACATCTCCAGGGCAACCTAGCGCTCTTTGTTTTTTTCCCGCCCGTATTTCGACAAACCCCTCACTAGGATTGGCTGCTTGGATTGGTTAAAAGTTTATTATCACGCAGCAGTCCGTCTATTAGCCAATCCAACAGCAGGACGTCGTATACGGTTTGCCAATCCTGGCGCAGGGGGGTGGAATTTTAGCCCATTTTGGAAAAGATGGGCGGGGTTTATCTGAAAACGGGTGATATAGAAACAAACAAACTAAACGTTTCATGTAGTGATTGCTGCGGTGGCATGGCAACAGGTCTCGCGGACAGAGCAGCCTAACATTCTAACACTGAGACTGTTTAGGTAATTTTAGTCAACAATAGAAGTCAAAATACAAGTTTAGAGATTATTAAATAAATTTACAGTTACATTTTATGAATATATATTTTCAAACTCAGGGTTTGAGACAGATGGACAGGAAAGTGAGCGTGAGGCGCGCCACCTCGGCTGGTTATCGTTTCCCGGACCGGCCGGGCGCTCCCCTCGCCTCCCAGTCCGCCGTGTGCGTGTCCAGACCTTCCCCGGGCAGAACCCGGAGCAGCGCCGAGCCTCCGAACCGAGATCTCTACACCAGAGACCCAGTGAAACAGGACCAGGTGTGGAGGGAGTTCGTGTGCTCCGAGCAAGCCGGAGTGAAGGAATGGTAACTCATGACACCGGTCACCGGTACCGTTTTAGCCTCCGACTTTCTCCTCTGTCAACCAGATAATCTCTTAAAGTGAGCTTTTGTTTCGCCGTTATCCGATACGGAAAGATTTGCGCTTGACCGGGTGCCCTCTGTGCACGGTGTGCTTTACTCTACCGAATGCCACTACACTATATGGGTAAATTCACTGGACCATAACTCTTATTGGTTGAATTCAGGTGCCCCCTACTTCCAGTGAAGGTCAACTTTAATGCTTCAGTATACAAAGATATTTTGGACAACTCCATGCATCCAAGTAGGACACAGTTTGGGGAAAAACCTTTTCTATTCCAGCAAGACTGTGCCCCAGTGCTTAAAGCATGCTATAGTAAGACATGGCTGGGTGAGTTCAGTGTGGAAGAACTTGACTGGCCCGCACAGAGCCCTGAGCTGAACCCAATCCAACAGCTTTGGGATGAACTGGAACGGAGATTGTGAGCCAGGCTTTCTCATCCAACATCGGTGCTTGACCTCATACATGCTCTCCAGAATGAATGGGCACAAATTCCCACTTAAACACTCCAATATCTTGTGGAAAGCCTTCCAAGAAGAGTGGAAGCTGTTATAGTTGCAAAGGGGGATCAACTCCTATGCAATGTCATTAAAGTCCCTGTTGGTGTAATGGTCAGGCGTCCCAATACTTTTGTCCATATAAGTGTATATTTGCACCATAAGCAGAAGTTTCGCATTTTAACCTTATAGAATCAACATTAGGCTAAACAGTTGCTATTTTAATAACTAAACAATGAGGATGACCTCTTAGAATTCGATTCTGTGTCAAGTATTCATCAACACAAATGAATTCCTTAATTGTGGTGGATTCATTTCACTCATAAAGTTCGAAAGAGTCGTTTTTTTTAAACTGAATCATATGTCACATCACTGCCACACAAGTCTCTGTTACTTGGCTTACTATAAGGTCAACACCAGAACACTGCCAGAGCTGTTATGCATTGCTCAGTTTTATGTGTTGGTAGGGATGGGCGATATGACAACCACATACTTTTCTGAGCATGTCTTGGGTATCCCCAATACTTGCAGTACACTGAACAAGTGCATATTTAATTGAAAGAGAACGAAAAGGTCAATTTAGTGCCAGTGCAGTGTTTAAAATATTTAATGAAAGTTGTTGTCACCATATTTAATAGCTAGTGCATTGTGCATGTTCTGACTGCCAGAAAAACAGAAATATATGTGTGTGTATATGTATATATATTAATTTTGTTTCTTATAAGATAATGTTTTTAATCTCTCACCATTCAGCCTGTCAACACTTGTAAGATCTTACTTTCCTTCTCAGGGAGAAGAACTGGAGTTTTCTCAAGGACTTTGACCAGCTGGTAAGGATTTTCAAAACTTATTCAACTAAAGATTTTGCCTTCAATTTGACTTAATATATACTTTTTTTTAACAAATGAAGGAATGCAACAATAATGTTTGTTATTAAAGGAGAAGAGTAAATTAAATGGCAGGACAAGTGCAGTAAACTGAATTCATTTAGCAAATATGTCATGACTCTGAAGGTGTCTTTTTTTTTTTAGCTGATTATTTAAATTGCTGATATGTGTGCTTTTCTAATACTGCAGATTAAGGATGTTCTGATTATTTGATTTAATCAATTACTCAGTTGAAAAATATTTGTGGTCACTTAGTGATCAGACTAAAGTTTTAATGATAAAACATGATCTCTGCAGGTCATTTTAAAGCCATGCTCTGCAGGATCTCTGCTCATCTAGACAGCAGTGATGACAGGGAAGTTCCAAATCTGTGCTTAACCTTGTGTTTTTAACTGATTTACTGATCACGTGACCTGTTCATGTTCCATCTTTAAGCAGGTGAACATAAATCTCGTTCAGTAGCTTCCACTCTTCCTGGAAAGCTTTCCACAAGATTTTGGAGTTTCTGTGGGAATTTGTGCCCATTCATTCTGTAGAGCACATGCTTATTTATATTATATTATTATATTATTTTATTATTATATTATTTATATTATATTATTATTTATATTATAAATATAAGGTCAGACACTGATGTTGGACGAAATGGTCTGGCTCACAATCTCCGTTTCAGTTCATCCCAAAGGTGTTGGATGGTGTTGAAATGAGGGCTCTGTGCTGGCCAGTCAAGTTCTTCCACACCAAACTCATCCAACCATGTCTTTATAGACCTGTACACTGGGGCACAATCATGCTGGAATAGAAAAGTGCCCTTCCCCAAACTGACTTCAGCAATTCAGCGGTGTAGTTTGTATGGGTAACTTCGATAAAATGGACTGTGTGAGAAACAGCGGAACAAATTAACTTTTATTTAGCTATTTCAATTCATTATCTCTGAATATCTTTCAAAGAAATGGGCAGACCTTTTTAGAGGTTTAGACTCTAGCTGTATGACTGTGCCCCAGTGTACAGGTCTATAAAGACATGATTGGACGTGTGGAAGACCTTGACTGGTCCGCACAGAGCCCTGACCTTTTAAGATTGAGGCATCAGGAATCCTAAGGAGATCATAGAATTGAAAAGCATCAGGATCTGAAAAGCATCAGGAATCCTGAGGAGATCATAGAAATTTGTTGAAGTCAACAGGGTTAAACAAAACAAAACAATTACTCTAATTACCTGGTGCTGAAAATGCATGTAAATCAACCTCAATCTCTTCCAAATCCCTTTTTCAGGGTCGCCCCAGGACAGAGCCCCCTCTTCCCAGCTATGTTCCTCTGTTCTCTGACACACTCCCCAACACCTCCAACCAGACTTTTGGCAGCAGGGTGTGTACAGAACTGGGTAAAGAACTGATACGGATGGACAAACTGATGATACTAACAACAATGCACCATAAGACCAAACAGAGTTCCGAGATGCAGCCCTGCTGATCTTTGCTACACTGCCGGAACTGACAAGGCCAGGTCACAGTCTTTCACTTAGATAGAAATAGAAACTATTTTCAGCTACAGAAGAACCGAATCAGAATCAAAAAACTTTAATGATATTGAAGGAAATTGGACAGACAATGACCAGAACAACATAAAATACAGTATAAAGTTGAAATAAAACTCTCCAGAAAACAATTCCTAACAGAATGAACTCTACACTGATAAAACAGGTGCACTAAATGAACTTGATTCACATGTGTATATCATTTTCATGTCAGTAAAATGTATCAAAACGACTATTCCCAAAAGTAAATCGACTGGAGGACAGTAATTGTGTTGATGTATGTGGAAATGTACACATTTAAATAACAAGGCAGAGGTGGAGATGTTTTATTTTAATGAGAATTTGTTGAAAAAGTTTTGTTGTGTGCAGTCTTGAAAAATCATTTTTGACAAACAAAGAAAGTTGGAAGTACAAGCTTGATACAGAATCCATATTGAATGTAAACATCAGTCATTATGTAGCTGATTATGATAATTATGTAAAAAATGAAATGTATACCTAAATGATAGTAACTCTAGACTTCTATAGGTTATGAAAAAATAATGGAAGTAAACCACCCTGTTCATTGTTGTAAAATAAAAAAAATGCTATCAAAGACTGATCAAGAGGTTTTTTGTGTATTGCATGAACTAAAATTGGAGTACTCTGTGGCCTCCTGTTCAGTGATTTTAAGCAGAATAAGTTTTCATGTTCTGTCCCCACCAATAAACTTTCATCACTCACCATCCTAGTAGTAATTTAATGCATGTACATAAGGAAATGTTTCCTGTCATTTTCTGTCTGAATGGGATGACTTTAGCCTGCCTCTAAATGTGTCCTCTTTATAAGAATCAAACTCAGTCCTCTAGAATTGGCCCAAAAAGTGGATCAACAGAAAGTTCCTTTAATGTTCACAGTGTGAGTTCATTTGAAAGAGGACTCAGTTCTCTTTCTGGTCCACTTAAGACATCCTTGATTCTGTTTGATGATGTCAGCATGCACCTGTGGGTGTGGCAAACAGTGTTGGGAGTAACGCATTACAAAAGTAACGAATTACTGTAATGCATTACTTTTTGCTGTAACGTGGTAATGTAAGGCATTACAGAAAAAATTCTGGTAATATTTGACTCGGGTCTAATGTCAGCAACGCACGTTACAGTGCATTTTTTACCCGGAATGAAGTGAAATGCAAAATGTTTCACTTCTTGTAGTCAGACAGAACAGAAAGACGAGTGAACCTGCAACTGATCTAATGTCAGATAGAACTGTTTTTAACCATAAGCCCAGCTCAGTCAGATACTACATCACCTTCCACTGGCTGTGTAATGAGCTAACTGAGCGTCATGAGCTACATTTAGATTGCAAAATCCATATTTCCAGTTATTTTGGTGAGATTAACTTAAAAGTAATGCAATAGTAGTATAATGCCTTACATTTTAAATACAGTAATATTGTGTATATAACATAATGTAACGTATTACTTTGAAATGACAGTAACAAGTAATAGTTTTGAAGTAACTTGCCCAACACTGGTGCTATCCTACAGTCAACATCAGGGCAAGCAGTCAGTGTATCTTTGATCGATCAGTTTGTCTAGACCACAGTTTGGAATTGACAACCATCATTTTATGTTCTTTAGTTGTGTCGGTCTTCCACGAACGTAAGGCTGCACCACACTGCTAGACTGGACACTCTTAAATTAGAGTGGCAACATACGAAAAACATCATGCAAGACAAGGATTTTAGATCTAATCCTATATGTATTTAATACCGAGCCACTATAGTGATAACACAGTAACCACACAGTGTGTGTGAGAGAGAAAGGGATGAGTGAAATGTTTTAAGAAATGATTTCCTAATCCGTGTTTATACAATAAAATGTTTTTGTATTTTTTGTCACAGAGTCTTATTGTGTTTTCATCAGAAAACCACAACTACGTGTATTAGTTTACATGGCGCTTTTGCCGTTTACTGCCATATCGTGTGAACTGGAAACACAGAATGCGGGTCTGCCTGTCTCTCTATGCGTTTGGGAGCCAATGGAGCCGGATCATCTTAGCGATCTGATCCAAATGATCCTCATTAAAAAGAGCCGAAATTCCCATAACTAATCACGTGACAGTGTAGTAGGAACGGTAGACTTGGGTTGAGCAAATCTGCACATTATGAGATGTCACTTTTCTTGTACTTTTATTTTAATTTCTATTGGTTGTGAGAGACGATTGCCATTGGCGACTGAAATAAAAAAAAACTAGTCGCAAAATAAATAATCTAGTCGCATGACAACTGACCCTGTTTCCCCATAGACCAGTCTAAACTAGTTTAGTGAAACCGGCACCAGGACTCATATTAAAACATAAATCTTATCAAAATATTATTAGAATGCAGAAACTACTACATTAATTTATTTCTGGAGATTTATTCCTAGCATTTTTAAATCTTTGCAAATTAGCAATTCAGCCTGGAATATGCCAGTAATCCAGTTCAAGTTCCGTTTATGGACCTTTCTTATTTTGGTCATGTAGTCATGACAAACAACACCAGGAAATTTTAGTATATTTTAAATTTAAGTACTTTTCACAATTCCCTTTCCAGTGTGATCTTACATATAGCTCCCATGCACCCTAAGTGACTGTTCTGGAAGGAAGTCTGTGTGTAATCAGCATGACCATATAGTTGAGAGTAACTTGTTGGTACAAACTGATAAGACCCATCCCAGTTGCCACTACAATCCATAAAGCTATGCAAGAGTGAAACAGAAAGCTAGAACAGTGAGTGTTTGGATTCCTCAAGAAAATGGCAGATCTAAAATTGCTTACAAAGTATATTAATTTTCTATAAATAAATATAAGAGAGCTGAAAGTGACTGGATGCTTTCTGAGCTTGGGTCTATCCGAATAGGGAACTAGATAAAACCCTGATGGGACTGTACTATTGGTAAATGGTTCTTTACATGCCTTTTATCAATATCAATGTTTAACTATGGTGCCTTAAGTGGCACCCCCACCATTAAGTTATGTTGCATCCATGATAAAACAAGCACATGCTTGATGAACTTTGGCACTTTGTGTTGCCTTGGGACAGTCTTATAAAAGCAGTTATGAGCTATTTCACTGGTAGACAAGGAAAAACACGGTATAATACTTTGTCTTCTCTCTCAGTGTTGTGTGTTTGCCTAATCTGGAGATCTACAAATCAGTAAGTAATTGTAAATCTTTCTTCTTTTAGCATACAGCACATATCTTTAGATCCATGACTTTTATCCATGAGTCATGGATACTATTTAGAGTCTTGTGAGCCTGAAATTATCTTTCAATGGCTATTTTTGCTACATTTGCAATACAATGAAGTTCTGTAATATTATTCATTCTTTTATTCATTTGTAGGTGAATCAATGGAGTCTCGGGAAGATTTTGATGGGTAAGTAGTGACCACTGATTTTAGTTAAAAAACGTATACTTTTTATGTTTTATTGCTGCTGATAACCTTTTAATTCTTCTGTTTTTAAAGCAAACCTTCCTCCTCAGAAAGTGACAGCACATTCCAGAGCCACTTGCAAAATGAAGTTCGGCCTTTTATTGAGTTAATTGACTCTCTGAGAGTAATTGGGATTGACAAGGATCTGAATCTGCCCTCCATCGTTGTAGTAGGAGATCAGAGTTCTGGGAAGAGCTCTGTTCTGGAAGCCCTCTCTGGAATTGCCCTACCGAGAGGCAGCGGTAAATTAATTTTCTCATAACCTCATTAAAAAATTTGGTCTTTTATTGTTGCATGAATAGAATATGAGGGAAGACAATCAGGTCTAGACTATCAGATGAACTATACAAGCCATGGAAAAGTGCATATATATGCCCACAAGTGTATACACATATAACAAGCTCTACATTAAAAAAAATTATGGAAAAAAACATTATTGCTATTTTAAAATATATTTTATTAGTCTCTAAGTCAAGTTTAAGGTCAGTTCCATTTAGGTTTATTTTAGTTTAGTTGATGTTTAGGCAGTTTAATGATTTTAGTTAAAATGCATTATTGAGTAGATTCTAAAGCACTAAATTTAGCTCATTCCAAGAATTGTATTTTTTAAATTCTGTCTGGATTAAAAAACCAATCCTATCAATGCAATTTCTGTTTCACTGGTTACTGAATAAACTACAGCAGTGAAGATTTACTGGTGTCTGATGAGTTTTATTTTCACTTTGATATCTAAGGTATCGTCACTCGATGTCCTCTGGAGCTAAAACTGAGGAAAAAAAAGGGAGGATGGGAGGGGAAAATCTCATATGAAGGCCATTCAGAAACATTTTATGATCCATCAGAGGTAGAGAACCTGGTGAGAAAAGGCAAGAATCTATCCAGAACAATATGCCCCAGAAAATCTTTTATTAATATAAAACTTTCAATATTTTATTTAATATAAACTTTGAATATTTTTTGTGTGATTTGCTCAACAGCACAAAACACTTTGGCCGGAGATGGGGTTGGGATCTGCCATGATTTGATTACTTTGGAAATATCGTCCCCTGATGTGTGTGACCTCACTCTGATTGATCTCCCTGGAATAACCAGAGTACCTGTGAAAGGTCAGCCAGAGGACATCGGTGACCAGGTGAGCAGAACAAGGACAAGGAAGTTCTTGGTTCTTGGCTTGGACATTTAGTATAGAATTTTTATATTATGTGGAAGGTATTTACAACATTCTTAACATTCAGAGATCTCATTTACAAACATTCTTTAGAGCATAAAAATAGTTCTTAAAAGAAAACATTCTGTTTCCATTTTTTTTTTATTTGAACCATTCTTTTATAAACAAAGTCATTCAGAGTTTTATGTTAATAAATTTATGGCAAAGAGACTTAACAACTCTACAACAGTGGTGATAAGGACCAAGACTAAGTTGTCTACAATGCAAATGCAGCCAATATTTTAATCATTCAAGATCATCAGTGAATCTCTACTTGCCTACATATATAGATGTCTATTTTCTGTAAACAAATTCTGATTCTGTACGTTTCTGTAGAAGAACTCATATTGCATAAAACTCTAAATTACTTATTTATATACCCATCATTAAATTATGCTGATTTTTAAAAATTCTGAGTTACCCTTTATGATTGCATGCTAAAGACTGTATGCTAGTTTGTTTCTCTAAAAGTTTTCAGTTCTCATTTATCCACAGAAAAGCTGAATTAAATAATAAACCTCTGTAGCTCTCATTTCCAAATTTCTAGATCCGCAAACTCATTTTGAAATACATCACGAAAAAGGAAACCATCAATTTAGTTGTGGTCCCTTGTAACGTTGATATAGCCACGACGGAAGCACTGAGAATGGCGCAGGAAGTGGATCCTCATGGAAGCAGGACTCTAGGTACTGTCTTTTTTTGACCAGGAGGCACGATGCAGTTTTATATACAGTACACATCATGTTCACTGGCTCAAAATGTGATCATCTTACAGCAATCCTTACGAAACCTGATCTCATTGACAAAGGAGCAGAAGGCGATGTTTTAAAAATTGTCCAGGGCAAAGTAATACCTCTCAGTAAAGGATACATCATTGTGCGATGCCGAGGCCAACAGGACATCAACGATAAGATCTCTCTCACTGAGGCCATGCAGATTGAGAGAGATTTCTTCAAGGACCACTTATATTTTAGGTACTGCGTCATACTATTAAACAACCATCATGAATAAGTGTGATTAAATTATGTATTATAATGTTACCAAACTACTTTCTCCTAGCTCTCTTTTGAATGAAGATAAAGCTTCAACAGAGTGCTTGGCAAGAAAGCTTACCAGTGACTTGGTTGACCACATTAAGGTATGTGCAGTGCTGTTAATTATGAACTGAGTTTTATTAAGCTAAGAATCTATTCCAAACAGAATGTTGTCTCTTCGGCAGAACTCACTTCCGTACTTGACAGATCAAATCCGAAGCCTCCTATCTCAGTTGCAAGAGGAGCTAAAGAAGTATGAAAAGGGCCCTCCAGTGGAGCGCGAATTGATGGGACCCTTTTTGAGTCAGGTAGGCTGCACCTAAAAAAAAAAAATCTGATCTAATTTTTAATTCAGTTTGTTCTATATCTATCTAGAATGTTATTTGTCATATTCTGTTGCATCCATTGGCCCCTGGATAGACAGAATTTACAATTTTTCTGTTTTTGTCTGTTCCAACATTTTCTCACTACAATACCCAGCATGCATCACAGATATATGACAGATGTAGAGGTTAATAAATACAAACACATTATTTAGCATCCTAGAACTAACATTGGCTATCTAGCTTCCTTCTGTTTTCAAGATACATCGTCCCAACTTTGAGATTCATCAAAAGAAGCTTTCTTTTTTCACCCTGTTCTTTAAAAATAATGGTTCCTAAATGATTCTTAGCTTGGAGATAAAGGATGCCCTAAGAAAAGAAAAAAAAAGTTTTAATCATTGTGGTTTACATTATGTGGAGGTTCCTTAAACTGTAAAGGTTCACATTTTTTTTTATAACATTTTTACTTTTTTATTTTATTTTACTCCATTTTGTAATTTTTTAGTGGTCCTCCACACCCACCTCAATTGGAAAAGACCTAAATGTTTGGATCAGGTGATAAAAGCTGATAAATATTTAAATGTGCAGAGCAGGGAAACTTCAGAACCAAAGTTAAAATCCTCAGTGTTTGGCCACTGTTTTATGCCACTGATAAGAGATTTGGTTTCTATTTGTTTCATATTTAAGTTCTTCAGTTACAGATCTTTCACTGTGACTCCATGAATTTTCCTTCTTATTCTCTATTATGCAGGTTATAATTGAGTTTAGTGATAAAATCTATGAACTGGCTAGAACAGGGGATTCGAAGAACACAAACTTATATGCACTCCTACGCCCAGTCTTCAAACAATGGGATGGATACTTAAAGACGAGCCAATTATCATGTAAGGCCAATTATTCAAATGCAAAGAGTGTCTTATATCTTGCCATTTACTTCACTTTAGCTTTTTTGTATTTAGTTGTACTTTTACTTGCTAAATATTTTGCTTCCCAGCTACGTAAATTGTTTACACTGAAACTGATCACTTTTGCTTGCCCTCTGTTCTGAATTCTGAATTAAGTCAAAGAAGCCATTGAGAAAATGATCAGTAAATATGATGACCTGCACCGTGGCCGGGAGCTGCTAACATTTTCTGACTATAGCTCTTTGGAGTCCTTAGTCAAAACGCATGTTAAAACTCTTGAAGAACCTGCTATGGAAACACTGAAAATCATCAGAGGTGAGATACATCAACCCACACTGAGACAAATTATCTTAAAGTAATACTGTGGAAAAGCATTTCTTAGCAATTGGTGAAGACCAATTGGTTTTTGTTTTCAGAGATCATCCAAGACGAGTTTAAAAATGTGTGTGAAACCTCCTTCCAGAACTACCCTTTTTTGAAATACATAGCCTTGGTGAGTTTGCTTATTTTTATTTTGAAATACGTCTAAATAACACGACGTTATTCTCCATGAGTATAACACTGAAAGTGCACTGGCCTCCTTTTAGAACATAGTGTTACTGCTGTGGAGGCAATTTGTCAACTGCAAAAAATCTTTAAAAATAAACAAATATCCCAACTTAATTTTAAATATGACACATTTCTTTGTTTTATTATTTTGTAATTTATGTTGATCTCATTGATTGGTCTCGTAAAGTCTCGTTTTTTGTCAGAGAAATAAAAAGTGGTGGGTGCAAAACGAAGGATTTTGAAAAGTGTTATAATGGTTCTGCTGCCAATGCATCCAACAGAAAACATCAGAAATGTCATTATACATGTCAGAAAAGTAAAATTGGATCGGTTAAATCCTTTTTGCTGCATAAGCTTTTATAGTCAGTTTTCTGCTTTGCAAGTTGCAAAAGTTGGGAAACCAGTTACCTAGAACATAGGGAAACTTATCTAAACTGTTGTA
>JBBPCY010000082.1:18618331-18631352 GCA_037974405.1 Brachyalestes nurse | reverse complement strand
CCCACCCCCACAGCAGAATGCCAACACAGGATCAGAACAAGGCTCTGCTGTTTGATCAAGGAACCTCCTCTGATAGGCTAGTGGTCAAGTGGCAGGGGGGTTGCAAGAACACCGGCCTTTGGTCAGCATAAAAGAAGAACAGAATTTGACCAATTCATTGAGCACATTTTAGGAACAGAGGAGCCCCAGACCTCTCGCTCTCAAACCAACTCCACTCTGCCTTCCCCGTCGCTGAAAACTCCAGAATCTTCATTCTCCCAGACGCCTCCTCATCTCCCCTGCCTTCAACTCAAGACCCACGGCCGGCAACTCAGCTCCATCTTTTCGAGCCAAGATTGACGTCCAAGACTTCGCTCCATTCACAGGACCGGCGCATAAGTACAAGCTTTTTGACAAACCCTGGTGTAAGGGTGATTTCACATGCTTAAACTGTTCTGGGGAGACTGGGCTGTTTTGCTTGAGTCAGGAGCTTGGTATTCAGGGACTCATTCATTATAGTTTGTCAGTTTTATGTTTGTCTCATGTAAAATATTGTCTCAGTGTGATCAGCAAGATTTTTCTTCTTCATTAAAAGTGAAGTCCCTTCATGGCTGCGATATCGTTACCTATGCTCATTAATATAATAATAATGAACTAATGCCCCTATGTAAGTACATTTTTTAAATGCGCAATTAGGAAGAGCTTTACCGGGTTAATTACTGTACTCCTGCTGAACTATCTCGCTGGCCGAATAGTTTATACTGGATTCCTTAATGAACCCTGCTTGATAGACAACTCCTAATTAACAAATAATAAACCCCTAATTAATTATTGATTATTAATTATTAATTAATGTTAGTTATAATGCATAACAAAGAACACTGCTGTCCGCAACGGAAGTCCCCCAGATTACACAAGCCACTTACATACAATATAAAGGCAAAGTAAATGTTCAGGTCTATTTGCAAATCATACGGCAGCTTCTGCAGTGTGTGTGTATTCTGTCTGCAAAATCCTGCATCTACGGTAGGTGCCATGGAACAGTCCACCAAATAGTATTAAAACTGTTTTTTACTTCAATTTATTGCATTCTTCTATTTCTCTCCATGATATTTTTGTGTTAAATTGCACAAACAGATATAAATGGAATGTTCTACAACTATGACTTTGTTATGCCATGACGTTTTAACATAATGTTGTTTATCCCTTTAAAATCCATATCAGTGGCTCTGTGGACTACAAGTCCAAAGTAATTCTTTGGTTATTGAAGTGTGTAATGAAAAGTCTTGGCAGTTTAAGACCATGGTTCTCAAATTTGTCCTCACAGAACCCCAGATGGTGCTTTTTTCAGCACTGAAAACGTGGACCATTTGGGTGTTCCTGAGACTCTGTGTCAATTTATGTTTCAGTATTTTGATTATATCTTATTTTGTCTGCCTTTTTATTTAATATAGATGTGTTCAATTCCTACCCTGTGAATAGCACAGTTAGTAAGATAACTTGGCTTAAGAGATGTACCACCAGTGAAAGTTGAGCTACTTTTAGAGGTTCACTCAATTTTACTGACTTGTTACTAGTATATTACAGTACATGATTTGTTGAATATCTCAGCATTTATTATAGACATGGATGTTTCACCTCCACCTGAAATACTGGAATTTGATTCTCCGAATGAGAACAAGTAAGATAGCACCAGCAAATACTACTTCTCTTCTTTATACAATCAGTCCAAATATGCTGGTCATAACTTTTCTCCGAAATGCTGTTTTAATAGTTGTCAAAACAGTCCGGCTGATGGGAGGAACGCAATGTTCCTCAGACAGTGGGACTCACATGTGCGGCCATTCATTGAAATGATTGACTACCTACGACGCATCGGCATCGAAAAGGATCTGGCTCTGCCGGCCATAGCAGTTGTTGGAGACCAAAGCTCTGGGAAGAGCTCGGTTTTAGAAGCACTCTCTGGCGTGGCGTTACCCAGAGGCAGCGGTGAGATCTGACTTTTCATATACATGTTATGGCTGCACAATATATGCTTCATATGTGAATGTATTAAAACCCAATGATGGATCAGTAATGTGACTGGCCTTCATTATTCTGACTGGACTGCTGGATTTTGCTTTGCTTCTGCATTCTCTGATACTAGTGACAATTAACAGATGATATATTTTGTTAGTATTTTAAACATATAAGTGTAAATTTCCATTTTAACACTAGCAAGAAATTGTTCTCTGCATTTACCAAAATGCATGGGCAGGCAGCCAGTAATGCAACGCCTGGGTTTCAGTGTGTAGGGACAGTTCCTTGCACAAGGGTATCTTAGTGATGCCACTGGTAGTCCTGGGATTTGAACCCATGACCGTCTGATCACAGGGGCAACTCCCTAACGACCAGGCCACCAGCGCCAATACAAAATTCACACATATGTTACTTCACCCAGATGTTTGGCCAAGAACCAAGAGTTTGAGAAGATCAAGGAATGCAGATGGAGTTGAGTAAACTAACATATGACACATGGACAATATATTCTTTCATTTTACTCTCCTTCAGGTATTGTCACACGCTGTCCCCTGGAGCTGAAATTACGGAAGATGGCTGGCACCACCTGGACGGCTGTTATCTCTTACCGAGACGTACAAGAGACGTTCACCAACCCTGCACAGGTTGAGAGTTATGTCAGAAAGGGTAAGTAAGCCTTCATTTCGTAATGCTAATGTGATTGGGTATGCTTCATTTAGTTTTAAATAAATCTAGTAATATATGACAAATGTTGTTCAGTCAAGATCAGCTGGGTGGCAGCACATCTATCTATATCACCTCTAAACTATATCAAATATTTAAAATATCTATTCTTAGCTGTGCTTTTGGGCAGAAGGCTCCATTAGCCAAGTTACTTCAAAACTGCCAAGACCACAGGACCTTTAACTAGTTATATATCTACACAGTGAGCCAGTTTCCAAGACAGGAATAAACCCCAGCCATTGACTATATTTCTTTTCTCCATTCAAAATCTTGAGTTCTCCTATTAGGACTAAGTTTAATGTGCTCTCAACAAGCCTCTGGACCAGAGAGATATAAAATATGAATTTGAAGTCAGAGGTGTTGAAAGCTGTTTTAAGTGTTAACATTTTAAACATCTAGGCAACGGACACTGTGATGTCCTACAAACAAGTAGCCATTATTCTGTTCAAATTGTTTGGCCTATATTGAAATTAGCCACATCTAACAGAATGTGTCATTAAATGCTATAATGAGCCATAAGACTACAATATATACATTTAACTGACACATCAAATTGCAGATACACACCCTGCTCTGGTCTGCTATTCTGCTTACATTTTTGGATGGAGGAAGCTCAATGTATTTACATACGGGTTAAAAAAAACATGCTAAATTTATTGTCTCCAGTAGCTCCAGTCAGGCTTATTTTCAAAACTATTTGCATGTTAATTATGCTTTTGTGCCAAAAGAGGAAGTCCTTTTTACATTTTTTTTCCCACATTTATGTAGTAAACACCAAAAAGTACTGTGATGTTTAATCAAAAAATGATTTCTATACAAAAGTTTTAAAAGATGAATTAATACCCCAGCCATTGACTATATTTCTTTTCTCCATTCAAAAGCTTGTGTTCTCCTATTAGGACTAAGTTTAATGTGCTCTCAACAAGCTCAAACAGCATCTAGCTATTATGTTATTTACACTGCTCTCTGAGAAATTTACAGTGCTGTTTACAAATGCTATTAATTGTTAATACTATAAACATTGAGTTTAAATGGGAACTTCTATAGCCCAGAATATGCTTGCCGGAGATGGAGTTGGAATCTGTGATGAACTCATCGGTTTGGAGATCAGGTCTCCTGATGTTTGTGACCTCACACTGATTGACCTCCCTGGTATTACCAGAGTTCCTGTAAAAGGTCAACCTGAAGATATTGGAGATCAGGTGCATATATATATACTATGTTATACAGACAATTCTGAGGCCTAGTAAAGAAAATGAATGAGAAGCCACTGACCTCTCATGCTTAATTTTAGATTAGACGACTTATTTTGAAATTTATTGAGAAGAAAGAAACCATCAATCTGGTTGTTGTACCCTGCAATGTTGACATAGCAACAACTGAAGCACTGAGGATGGCGCAGGGTGTGGATTCTAATGGAACGAGAACTTTAGGTATGAACTCCTGTCTGTGCAAAAACACTGCTGCTTATGAATTTCACCTGCTTTGAGGATTTGGTGTGATTTTACTTATTTGTATATATTTCCCTTTCACTGTCCTAAATCAGCAATCCTAACAAAACCTGACTTGGTAGATAAAGGAGCAGAAGCTGACATCTTACAGATTATGCAGGGTAAGGTTGTCCCCCTGAAAAAGGGTTACATCATGGTACGATGTAGGGGCCAGAGCGACATAAATGAGAACATTTCCTTGGCTGAAGCCACAAGACTGGAAACGGAATTCTTCCAGAAACACAGTCATTTCAGGTAAATGTACTTTACAGGTATTCACTTCTGGTGGAAACACACTTGATTCACTTGATAGGGTTCCATTGCCAGAGTTAATGGGTGTGTTTGATTAAGGAAATGAATAACTATACAGAACTTTAAAAACATTATTTAGGAAAATAAAAACATGTATGCATTTAAATGATTATTTGAGTGTTCATGGTTCTCTGAAGAACATTTGCCTTCATTAAAAAGCCCTTGTAGAACGTTTTTTAAAAGACAGTTTGACAAAATGAAATTGTACAATTTCCCACTTACCCCATAGACACGAGCTGGGTGTCCAAACACTGAAACAATGAGACTAATGTAGCGAACAAGCACTGTAATTCAATACTCACCCAAATCTTGCCTGTAAAAACATTCCCAAAACTTCTTAGCCTGCCCAATTTATATTCAATTAAAATGGAGAAGACTTGTGGTTGTGGTTTAGAACACAGCTTACTTTGAGTTACAAAAATAAACAAAACTTCACAGAGTAGCTTAATGCTGTGGGCAGACATTTTTGATGACATATTCTGTTTTTGTAAGCTGCCTTAAAAGTAAAACCAGCCCCAGCCCCAGTGCCTGTAGCATTTTGATTTTGCTGTGAAGCTCATAGTAAGCTACATTGTGTCCTAAACCATCAATCTAGTCTTCACCACCATAATAAAGAGCTGAGTGCAGTTTGAGCAGTTTAAGGTAAGTTTTGGTGATGCATTTTACTACTGTCTGTCTGTTAGTAATATTAGTATAATAGCTCCAGAATTAAGCCAAAGAAGGAAAACTTGAATTTCAAACATGTCTGTGCTAACTGACTACATCTGAGGTACATGGAAATTGTGTACATCTGTCATCAAATCATTCATTGATGAATGAAGCTATAGATAATCATCCAGACTGAAATGTGTTTATCACTACCAGCTATCTTCTGGAAGAACAGAGAGTCACAACTCAGTGCCTTGCCAGCAGACTCACCAAAGAATTGGTGGAACACATCAAGGCAAGCCTTAGTTCTGCAGCTCGAAGTTTTGTACAGTGTCTGCTGAATATGAAATATGTAGTTAATCCCTTTTGGCTGCTGTTCCTCACTCACAGGCATCATTACCAAACCTGACCGAACAGATTCAGATCCGCCTGTCTGCTGTTAAGGTCGAGCTAAGGAGCTACGGTCAAGGTCCTCCCCTAGAGCAGGAGAAGATGGGACCTTATCTGAGTAAGGTAAGTTCTTCAGAGATTCAGCAGAAGCAGGCAGTTCATACCGTGAGGTGCACCCACTGAGACTCAACTTAATTCAATCACTTAATTTTGTGTGCGCAGAGAATCCTGGAGTTCTGCGACCAGATCAGCGAGCTCTGTCGAAATGGAGCATCGGGACAATCAAACCTCTACTCTCTCTTGCGACCTGTGTTTAATCAATGGGAACACCACCTGAGAGACTCCAAAGCATGCTGTACATCATTTTCAGTGTCTTTTTAAATAGTTTTATAGTGTCTAATTACACATTTAAAGTGAGAATTCTGTCAGAAATCAAATTCACAAAATTCACACTCACCTCTTACTTTTATTAGTTTAAATTGTTTATCATAGTCCGCAATGGAGCATTTACTCCACAGTCCTTTCAGTCCATATGCAGAAAGGAAGCTGTAAATAGTCTGTTCTGAATGAGCCAAAAACCAACATATTTACATGTATCTGCCTCTTCCTTCTTCAGTTTAGTCCCATCCCTTCATGTTTATGAGTGTTGTTTCAGCTGGAGCTGCGTTTTAAATGAAACACAATACAGGCCAACCAATCAGGACATAGATTATGTACATGTATCATTCTTAAAGCAGTTAAGCACCTGTATGAGTCTGTGTGAGATTATTTAAGGATTCAGCAAAGTTTGCAGCAAGTGAATTTCAATTAGAACATCCAGTAACATAATTTTTTTTGTCCATTGTCCATTATTTGTCAAATACATTCACCTTAAGGCTCCAGCACAAAAGTAAAGAAACAATCTTTGAACAGCAAAAATGTTTTGGCTATTTGGGGTAAGTAAAAACTGCACTGATGTTGGATCAAACAATTGTT
This sequence comes from Brachyalestes nurse, assembly GCA_037974405.1. Lineage (NCBI taxonomy): Eukaryota > Metazoa > Chordata > Actinopteri > Characiformes > Alestidae > Brachyalestes > Brachyalestes nurse. The sequence continues at coordinate 18,624,816 of JBBPCY010000082.1, read as the reverse complement.
TTAAGCTACATTCAGGTCCATTAGTATTTGCATGTCAATACAGGTATTATCATAAATGTCTACCACAGCATATTACAGTTAAAAGCTATCAGGCTCAAACTGTAAAACTTCAGATTTACTTTGAGGTTGTGTCAAAAGAGTGGTCACTGCCAGCTTGATTTTTCATCGGAATAAAATGAAACAAACCCAGCAGAGAGATATAAGTTACAGCCACTCTCTCCTCATTGATCATGTTCTTTTTTTGGTCAAATCAAAGTCAAAGACGCAGTGCGGGAGATGATGGAGAACTATGACGCATATCGTGGGAGAGAGCTGGTAACATTCAGCGACTACTGTGTGTTTGAATCATTGATTCAGAAGCATATTAGCATTGTCCAAACACCTGCAGTGGAGACTGTGAAGATCATTAGAGGTACTGTGCCAGTAAACTATAGATATTACAGAGAATCAATAGATAATACATAAATTAACATTTTTTTCTAACCATAACTTCATTTTTTTCAGGCATTGTACAGTCTGAGTTCCGTGCCACGTGTGAACTCTCTTTTCCGAATTATCCTCATTTGAGATACATGATACTAGTAAGTAAAAATTCTTTGAAATTATTTAAGCTTTTCACTGTACTGCATCAGTCTTTCTTGCTTTTAGAGCTATTGCGCAGGTCCTAAAATATTTCTCCCCTAAACACCTCATATACACCTCAAACAGAGTACTTGAGATTACTACAAACACAACTAAAGAGGACGCTAAGATAACGGTTGACCAGCAAATAAAGACAGAACACAAACCCCCTTAAAAACTCAAAACCAAATGCCACCAACCAATGACAAAACAGAACACAAATACAACTCAGCCGGTACTAATAATGAAACAAAACCCCATCCTTCACAACAAAAGTCTCAAAACACACAAAACCCCAACTTAAACCTAAAACCTAACTTAAACGAGACCTGACAGCGAGACATAACCATGACTTGTACCAGGTATTGGGTGGCTTACTGAGTCAGTTATTTTTCTGATTCTGAGTCTGATTGTTCAGAATATTCAGACATATCCTGTGTTTTCAGAACCAGATTGATGACATTCAGTCGAAGCAAGAGGCCAAAGTAGAGAAGAGGCTCCTTGAATATATGTGCATGGAAAAGCTCGTCTACACCCAGGACCCCATTTTCACACAGAAGTTGGTGGACTTCCAGTTTGTTGAGCAGAGGCAAGAGTATGAGTCTGTTAGTTTAGATACTGGAGAGAATGCAACCTCGGCCAAGAACTGTGCTGTGTTTGACAGCAGGAAGCTAACGCCTGATAAACTGATCATCTACTATGAAGTAAGTGACAGCAAGCCAGTAGTGAAATTAAGCCAAGATGCACAACATAAAAGCACTCTGTAGAGATTCGGTTTGTACTGACATAGTATTTACAATGACAAGGTTAAAAACTCTAGGGGTCGGTTTCCTAGACAGGGATTAAGCCTAGTCTTGGACTACCCTTTCCTTTTCAATGAAAAATCTAAGTACTCTAAGTACTTTGTCACGCAGACACACACTGAGTAGTGAATTGCAGGCTCTGTATTTCATACAGAAGAGAGCACATACAGTATGAGCTAGGAACATGCAGCGACCATCACCTGCTGCAACACTGAAAAATTGTGCATGAAAACAGATTACTGGACTATGGGACTATTACTGTACACCTATACACTAATTATGAACAGGATATATGGATATAGATAAAGTGGACAAGACATCTCTTTGATCCATTTGTGCATTTTGCATGTTAAAGAACTTAAGTTGTTTTCTGTGTTTTTCTGTGTTTGTTAATGGCTTTATTGTAAATAATAACTCAATATTATAATAAGCCTTCCTCTCCATCCTGTCAGATTGTCTATCAGCGTCTGGCTGACTACGTGCCTATGTTGGTCATGCTGTTCATGTTGAAGGAAGCTGCCATTCAGCTGCGGTTAGAGTCAATGAACCTGCGGGAAAAAGCTGATGTGCCCAAACTGCTCACTGAAGATTCAGAGGCAGGACGAAAGAGGGCAGAGCTGTATCAGCGCATGGAGCGACTTCAGCTGGCACAGGAGAGGATCACCATCAACATCTGAAGCACTGCAGTTTCAATACACATCTAAATGGGAAGGAAGATTCATATTCAGAGATTTTCCCTACCTTGCCATTTTAGCCGTTACAGAATAATTTATAATAGTTATTGTATAATGAGCTTTAAGATTACTAACTAAATGAGAACCCTAGAGCTAATGGAGTCACCTTTAAATTATGCTTCTTTAAACTTGCACATTTCCTTGCCACTTCAACATGGAAAAAATCTAATGCAGAAACCAGCTCTGGCAGCATAACTGACTGATATGTGGGTCTTTCACTGTGGTTGAATTAGCAAGAACAAAATATAGTGTACCAAAAGAACAAACAGTTTCAAACCACACAAACAAAAGAGCTCCTTCCATTTCTTTAAAGTGCTTAATGAACTTGTTCTGTTACTAAGCAAAGATGAAAATCCTCAATCACTTACATGTGGAATGGTGCTGTATAAAGTCTGAAAGATGCAGCATTTACATAATAAATATTTATTATTACAAAACATGTGTTTCTTATGTGATGCAGGGGTGTGGTAAATAAGACAATCCAAGACTGTGAAATCAGATTAATTGAAGATAACGGACAAAAATGCGGCGCACTGGCTCATGCAGCACAGGGATAACTGGACTGTCACGTGAGAGCAGGCACGGCAGAGGAGATACTTTTCCATCACTTTATTCCAAAACAGAAACCAAACAAAGGCTCGAGGGCCTGATACACTAGTCAGCATGTGACTGAAAACCAAAAGAAGAGAAACGTCACCTTTTCTTCCATGGTGAATGATGGTTGACCCACACTCTGTAACTAAAACATCTATCCTTAAATGCTCAAACCCGAAAGCCCTCTAATCAATCACAAAACATAAATTCTAATGATTAAACTTGGACCAGTTGTGGATCCCCATAGCCCAACCACTTATCATAATAAAAGTGCTCAAGACTAAACTCCAGCAACAAACTTAACTAAGGGTGACCTCCAGCAGCCACCCACTGTCATAGCCCATATCCCTGACAAGGACAGGGAACAGGGGGTCCACATACATGCATTTACAGCGGGGAAAATAAGTATTTGACACATCAGCATTTTTATCAGCAAGGGGATTTTTAAGTGGGCTACTGACACAAAATTTCCACCAGATGTAGCCATCAAGCCAAATATTGAATTCATACAAAGAAATCAGAACATTTAAATATACAAGTTGAGTCATAATAAATAAAGTGAAATGACACAGGGAATAAGTATTGAACACACTTCATTTAATACTTTGTAGAAAAGCCTTTGTTGGTGATTACAGCTTCTAGACGCCTCTTGTATAGAGAGACCAGTCGTCTGCTTTGCTCAGTCGTGATTCTGGCCCATTCTTCCATACAAACGGTCTTTAAATCTTGAAGGTTCCTTGGGCCTCTTTTATGAACTTTGATCTTCAGTTCCTCCATAGATTTTCTATGGGATTTAGGTCAGGTGATTGACTGAGTTCGCTAAAACCCCTGTACTAACAGAAACTGCAGATATCCTCCGCATTTCTTTTTGCTTTTATGACGTCCGGGCCTTGTTCATGGCAAAATATAATTTTTCATGCATTTTAGAGCTAAATTATTTAGAAAAATATAATGTACTAATTTTGTAACATAAATATTCAACTACATTTTCAGTTAAAAAAATAACTAAATGTTTTGGTCCTGTGGAGAGAAACACAAAGAAAAAGTGTCTTGGTCTGATGAAATACCGCTGTACTCAGAGATGGCAGACTTGAAAGTTGCCAATCCAAGAACACAATTTATTTCCTTTTTGCTGATTGGCTGCTTCAGTATAACATTTCCCCTGTGGAGCGTCTCCAGTGTTCTTGTGTTTTTCTTAAAGCCCTGTATTTTTATTACTGTAAATTAAATTAATTTATTACTGTATTTACCCTAATTATACCACAGAAAACGACAGCGCATACCAAAGAAAACACTTGTGCATGAATTACAGTATAGTCTATACAGGGGTAATAGCAATATTTTACATTCTAGCACTGCAGGACTTCAGTGTAAACTGTACAGTATGAATACGGGTTTACCCCTACATTTTCTTTAAGGCTAATGAGTTTAAAATGAAATGAAAGTGTTTTGGGACCATATTTGGGGGCATATTTAGGGTTTACACTGTAAAAATATCCGTTTTTTTTTTTTTACCATATCACAACAATGCTGTTTTCACTATACGCGGGTGCTCTTGGAATGTAAAACCCCAGACGAAAAGCTGGGGTTTACTGTATTTTAAACATAAAGATATTTTAGTTTCTAGTACATGAGAGCTCAGTGATTTTGATCCATTAATTGCAGGTTTTTATTTACTCTGGGTTTTTGTGAAGCACTTCACATAAGCACAAAAAAGCATGTAATTTTGTCATGTAATTTATCACAATAACAATTAAAATGGGCCTATTGCCCACCTCAAAATGTATTTGACAATAAAAAAACAGATTATTATGAGGTTGGTTACAGTAAGATAATACTGCAACTGAATCAAGCCATGTCAGTACACTTAAAAGACAGACATGATCAAAAATAATTTCTTCCAGCGAACATATTGTTAAAATAATTTTTAGTGTAAAATTCCTGGGACAAGTATAGAGACTTGCTGTGATAAACACACTCTTTTTGTGACAAGAAAGCATGTAGTCTCCAAGCTATTCTTGCATCAGTTTCTCTAAACCGGATATTAATCAGATACAAATATGACAGTGAATGTTCCAGTTTCCTCCACTGCTCATTTGTTTCCACAATTAAAAGACATGAACAATTTGAACCTCTTTTTTTTTAGTGAACTTTGTTCTGTCGTTTTAGCTTTTAATTTTTGTCTTTTAAGTTTCAGTCAGTGGTTCTGAGCTTGAATAAAAAAGCATTATTGATCCCAGAAGAAATTGCTTATGTTATAACTGCAAAGACACACAGAATCAAGAACAATATTAATAATAATGTCTAAAATAATGTATAAATACTATAGATAAGTAACTTGCAGTTAAGTGAGTTACTAAAAACACAAATATGGGTTACGAGTGTGATATTGAATGTAATGGGGATCAGCAGTATGTAATATTGACGTGAGTAGTGACATAAGGAGATTTACATATTTTGTCCTAAAGGCTTAAACTATTCTTGGTGAATAAAACCACACAGATTTTTTTAAAAGACCTGGGGGAACTACTGAAATACATTATTGTGAGAAAATGATCATTATAGCTGTGGAATGTTTGCATTATGGATGTGGCATATTTTAAAAGTAGATTTACTTCTCGGTTCATCCACCACACTGTGGGCTGGGTGATCAGCATTGTCCATGATGAACTGAGGTCTATGTTCTCCTTTCATCCACAGTTTCCACTTTATCAAGTTCCTTACCCACCACTGAGCTCAACTTTCTTGATCAGTTTGTTAAGTGTCTTGGTGTCATCACATGAAAAGAGTCTGTTAAAGGACAGAGGAGTGGAAAAATACTTGTCAAGAACCAAGAAAAGGGCAGGGACAATCATCACAGATCCCTCAGACCCTGGACACAGACTTTATGACCAGCTTCCTTCTGGCAGACAATATCGAAGCCTGCGGACCAGGACCAGCCAAAACATGAACAGTTTCTTTCTCTCCTTAACAACTGAACTGTCACATTGCTTCACACCTACAGTACTGCAATTGCACTTTATGTAAACTTTACATATATTATATACATAAATAATAGTAACACATATATTACTATTTATCTTTACATTTGTAAATATATATATATATTGTGTATTCATATTGTAAATTCATATTGCAAAATAACAACCTAACTGTATTTTTTGTGTTTCGCAATTATATAATTTCGCAATTGCTAAATATATAATAGCCACTGATTTGGCACTGGAACATTTTTTACAGGAGATACTTGGTACATGTATAATGTGTGCACATGAAAGCAGGATCAACCCACAACTGATCATTCTTTACAGCACTGGTGAGACAAAGCGGCAGATAAAGTCTCTCAGTCACAGAGCACTTCAAATGTGCTCTAGGAAAATGTGTTGGAAAATGATGTGGACCAATATAAAAGTGTTCTTTTTACAGTTTTTATCACAGTCATGTGAAACTGTGACATTTGTGACGCTTTGCTTTATTTACTAAGGTGGAGATGCTGCACAAAAATATATCTATATATATCCATATATTTAAAATTACATCAATATATTTATATAATATTGACCAGCAGTAATACTTTCGGTTTCGGCTTTATTGTTGCAGCGAAACTGGGCGTGTACAGAGTCCTGCAATCTCTCTGCTTATTTACAGGTTGTACGAGAAAGAAAGGTGAGTTGAAATTCTTCCCTGTGAATAGTAAAATGTAAGGTATTTATTTCACTTACAGTCTGGGATA
>JBBPCY010000082.1:18587814-18609502 GCA_037974405.1 Brachyalestes nurse | reverse complement strand
GATCAGCAGAGGAGAAACGTCCAGCAAAATGTTTCACTTCTTGTAGTCAGACAGAACAGAGAGATGAGTGAACCTGCGACTGATCTAACGTCAGAACTGCTACATTTAGATTACCAAATCCATATTTCCAGTTATTTTGGTGAGTGTAATTTAAAAGTAATGCAATAGTAGTACAATGCCATTTTAAATACAGTAATATTGTAATGTAACGAATTACTTTAAAATGACAGTAACAAGAACAGTATAAGCAACTCAAACATGAATCTTTTTTTTTAAGTTACTTTTTCATGACTTACTGGCCAATTAAATTAATCAGCTGGATAGTAACTGATTAGCCACACACATTTCCATCCCAGATACATGAAACGATTCACAAATTTAGGTGATATCCATGTTTCACTGAAATTAATATATTAAAGGCAAATGCAATCACCTCAGTGTAAAATTTCCTATACAACTAAAATTGCTATATAAATAACATTTAGTAGTCTAATGACCTCTAGGCTAAAACTTTAGTTTGCAACTCCATAGTACCTCATCTTCAGTTCAAACTTGTTATACTAAAAGTCAGCAGTTCTACATTTACTTCATGATTCAGGGCTGGAAAGAGACATGAGGTGCTGCAGTACAAACTAAATGCAAACTTTACCTACATTCTAAAAACAGTAAGAAAAAAAGGGAGAACAAAATACTTGGTGATAATTTTATTAGTACACAAAACACCAGGGAGGAATTTAGCGCTTGCCACCAACACGAGGAGCGCTAACCTTCATTGGCTTAGCGATCTTCTGTTTGAGTGCAGCCTTGGCAGGGGCCTGTAAATAAGGGCAGGAAAAAAGGAAGAGAGAAAATAAAAAAGGGTCAAGAATCATGTGTACAGAATTACCTTCCAAGGGTAAAGATGCCAGAATCAAAAGAAAAGAAAGAAACTGGGCTAAATTTAAGGTAAAAAGTTTCTTAAAAGAAAAAAAATTAAGTGGTTTAGGTAGCATGGCTGCCTCTAAACTAGAAAGCGTCATGTAATTAGCATTCCACATGTTATACACTGAAGCAGCATTAAGAGATGTCGGACTGTAAAGACACTGAGAACCCATTGAACAGACGGGAACTAGGTGTAAACATAGCCCTTTTTGTCTATGCCACCTTTTGACACAGAAACGACAGAAGTCGTCCTGCAACGCCTCAAGGGGCAATTAGTCCCTCACCATCCTGATGAGCCAGATCACAGTTCTGCAGAGCTAAACTTTCTACCTTAAACACATCTGATTCGGTTCATGAGCCATTTATCAAGGTTTCTGTAAATTCACAGCAAGAGGTTAAAAAATAAAAGCTCTGCAAAACTGTGGACCTAGTCTAGGACCAGAGTCAAAGTCTGCAATAACCACCAGATCAAATCAAGAATTAAGATTACATTTCTACAGGATTTCCCCACACCAGTTTTAAAGAAAAAAAAAACACATTTGATTCTTACCTTTGTACTCTGGGTTGACACTTTCTTAGTTGCCTGCTTTGCCTTCTTGGCCTCCTTGGCAGCCCTAAAGTGAAAGTGACAGTTTATAACATATGCACACAACAAGTAACCAAGAAGCACACATTACTAACTCAGAACAGAAACCTACCACATTAAGTAAAATCAGTATCAAGTTATCAAAAGTAATTTCATTGTTCAAAGTTCAGTCTCCTTTACTACTACTAATCTAAACAAAATATACTGTGCAATTCTGATTTCTGATCCATTCCCACATAGCATTAAAACTACATGCTGCATCCATGTTTTGAGCTGCATTTAAAAAAGGTAATGTGGAATATTGGAATCTGAAATAGCCTAGAACACACTAAACACATTTTATGTCAATAACTGATATGCCAGTAGCAACTGTTCTGTTACCAACTGTAGAAGGGTTGGGAATCTGCCTCTTTTTCCCTGTGGCAGAAAATAGATTGGCGTGGCAGGACACTTTGGCCAAATGACACTAAAACTCTGGCCTGTGAATGCTATGCCTACTCTGCTCTTACACTGTACTATTCAACAGGGAAAGAAGATGCAGCTGTAATTAAAAAGTATAAAAGTATATACACCATTCAGAATGATTCACCAGGACACTAACTCAACAGTTTGAACACAATGAAACACCAGCTACTACTTAAAACGGATTCAAACAATCTCACATGATAGTAGCATCAGGAATGCTAATGTGGTACAAAACATAAAAGCACCAACCTGATGGCCTGCTCCCTCTGGGCCTTGCGCACCTCAGGTTTCTGGTTCCTCTTGGCCAGGATCTCAGCCAGAGAAGCACCAGTGATGGCCCTCTGGAACTTGACGGCACGGCGGGTGCGTTTCTTTGTCACCTCTTCCTGTTAGAGCAGAAAAATAAGCTGTAATAAATAAAAGGCCAATAAAGCCCTGATATTGACTCCAGGTGGAAATTTGCACACAGTGTTTTGCATAATGCACTACAGATAAACAGGATCCATTATGCTCCAAGACTACATGCATCAAGCTACGATACTTCAGTGTCTCCTCTAAACATGCAGTTGCTCAATGACATCAATATACGGAGTGACAATGTTTTGCTCTAAAAACCTTGTGATTAAGCTCAAAAGGTCTGAAACCAAAATCTGTCTCAAACAGCATGACAGGCCTAGAATTGCCAGCGTATTTTAATCCATTACAACCAAAACATTTAATCTTCAAGTGTTCACAAGGATCTAGGATTTCAAATTGTAGGACTATTAAGACACTGATGACCCACTGTATGGAGGCACCAGATGTAAACATAGCCCTTTATTCTATGCCACCTTATGACACAAAAACGACAGAAGTCAGTCGCATTGCAACGCCTCAAGGGGCAATTTAACACATTAAAAAGCATTGCTGCTATTACATAATTTTTCGAATGATACGACTGGACAACTTCAACAAGCCAGCTTTGGGAGAGTGTGTTTGCTGAACTTACAGACTGGCCCTTCTTGTGCTTGCGTCTGTACAGAACGGTCCAGTTGATCTGTCTAGGGTTCCTCTTGGTCAGGAACGCAGACTCGCACTTGGCATTCAGGAACTGGAACACCTGAAATGGAAACACATGAGCCAATACTGCAGAATGACGGCAAAGTTCATACTATATAATCAGCCAGCGGCTCAATCATGCATGCTGAAGTAGGCAGAACACCATATGGACAAAAGTATTGGGAGACACCTCTTTTTCAGGGCTAGGGCTAGACCCAGTGACGGACAATCTTAATGCTTCAGCATACCAAGACATTTTGGACAGCGCCATGCTCCCAAATTTGTGGATGCAGTTGGGGAAGGCCCATTTTTATTCCAGCATGACTGTTTCCCAAGTCCATAAAGACATGGATGAGTTGGGTGTGGAAGAACTTGACTGCCACACACAGAGCCCTGACCTCAACCTCATCCAACATCTTTGGGATGAACTGGAACGAAAATTGCGAGCTAGGCCTTCTCGTCCAGCATCACTGCCTGACCTCATAAATGCTCTAGATCAGGGGTGTCAAACTCCGGTCCTGGCCGGTCTCCAGCACAGTTTGATTGGTTGTCCAACTCAAAACATTCAATAAACCTGGCAATTAACTGGTGAGGTGAATGAGGTGCATCTAAGCAGGGAAATCACCAATAACCAGGACCTGAGTTTGATACCCCTGCTCTAGAGAATGCAGTGCTCACAAAAACTCGTGGAAAATCTTACAAAAATCATGAAAGCTGTTATAGCTGCAAAGGGGGCAGACTCCAAATTAAAGTATTTAAATGAAATGTCACTGAAGTGTCTGGAGGTATAATGGACAGGTGTCCCAATACTTTTGTCTATATTAGTGTTTATATCTGGGACCCTCTGACATGTGTCCTGAGACTGAGGGTGTTAAACACAGCGCACACTAAATCACTATAAGGAAACTACATTGATAGAAAGAGAACTAAGAGAAATCAGGGGAACCTCACTAAGAGAAAACGTCTTGAGAACAGAAAACGCAGAACACATCCCTCCCAGCCTTAACGCACTCAGTGTGGGGAGAGTGTCCAGCGTCACGGCTACTAACGTTAGCCACAAGCTAAAACAGCTAAAAGGGATCCGTCTTCTTCTAAGCGCTACAAAACACTGGTGGCAAACTAGTGCTTTATACAGAGAGACACATAGAAACTACCCTAAAGACAATTTTGGGACTATATCTCATAAGAAACGTGTAAAACACTAAAATTTCAAACCTTTCCGTCGATCCTGGCGTACCGCCGGCCGTGGCCGGGATATATCTTATACCCACTGAAACTGCACAACTCGACCCTGCAAGTTACAAATAGCACACGGACATAAAACTAAGACACTTTTATTTCAACCCCCGATTCAACTTATAAACGTATATAGAGTATTTAAGACAGATGATTAAAGATTAAAGTGGCAACTCTACTCACTTCATGGCTGCGAGTCAGACAGGGAAGAGGAAAAGGGATTGTGGGTAGCCGGTTTATAAAGATAGCTCTGTTGTGAAAACTTCACTTTTACGAAAGCAAATAGCGTTTCTGGCATCAAAATTGAAGTACAATATCATAAAAAATATGTTTAAATATTTTTAATTCGTTATTTAATTAACCAATCAGATTGGTGATCGGTTGCCTGGCGGTGAGTCAAGTTGAAGCATGGCGACGCCGGAGAGAGCTCCCGTCCCTGAGCCCAGCACTCAAATGTCAAAATACGAAGGTACGGAGCTTGTAGACGTGTTTAAACCTCTGAAATCGACCTCTTAGTAACGTTTTCTGTAGCGCCGTAATTAGAAGTCATAAACCCGGCAGCTACTTTTGTTAAATTGTCCAAAAGATCTGAAATATCTGAGCTAGCTTTGGCTAGCTTAGCCTCAGTTTCTGTTATGTTTCAGGAGTACTTTGTTGTTGCTGGTTATGTGTAATTTACCAAATGATGATTAAATTGTCAGGCTCTTATTAGACTATACATTATTCATTTTTGACCGTGCACCGAAAACAACATTAATGGAAGCCCCTAATTCGTCTTTGTCCAGATGCTTGTCTGGTTTAATGGCATCCAGTTCAGTTATGGGAAAGTTGCTGAGACATCAGGCAGCTTCTGTCAGAGTGACGTTTGGATAAATAAAGGAGCAGATTAAAAACTGTCTGCAAAAAAATGTATCATAACAGTTTCTATGTGTTTTATGTCGTTTGTACGGTGTTATGCCAGGCAGTATGCCGATATTTTAAGTGTAAAGTGACTATTTGTCACGCATGAACGCACCGCAGCACAGCATGCAATGGACAGCCAGGAGAAAGCACCCGGGGAGCAGTGTGTGGGGACAGTATCTTGCTCAAGGGTAAATCAGTGGTGACACTGGCAATCCTGGTATTTTAACCCATGATCACAGGGGCAACTCCTTATCCACCAGTCCATCAATATTTATCGAGGTTATGAATTACAGCACAGTATGTCTGAGCATGTAATTAGAACACTGAGCAGCCTGTTTTACCAAAACACGGAGCAAAATAAGTCCTCATGAGTTACTGTTAGTGCAGTACAGTGTGCCAGTCACTGAATAAAAGGCATTTGTAGTTTCTTACTCATTCCAGCTTTCCAAAGCTCAGAAAAATACATGCATGCACATCCTTTGTACTTCATGATAGTTAGGGTTACACCCAAGCAGTGCCCTTTATTCCTTTATATCTTATTGGGGCAGCTCATGGGCTGGTTAGAAAGTTGCAGTCAGAAGGTTGGGGTCTTAAATCAGGTACCCTTGAGAAAATATCGTCCACACCCACTGCTCCCCCACTGTCTTGCTTCACTTGGTGAATGGGTTACATGCAGAGGACAATTTCACAGTGTTCACACTATGTGCTGTGATGTGGTGTGTTTGTGTGTGAAACAAGGATCCACTTTACTTTTAACCACTGCTTTGCTTTGGGTGTTGTTTTTGTCAAGGTCCTGGTTTTGTTGACCTTTCAAGTCAGGGTCTTCACAAGCTAGACCCAAACTTCACCTGTCCATTGGAAACCCACACTCTCATACTGGATCAGAACCACGTCATCAAACTCGAACATCTGGAAAAGAATGTAGCGCTTCAGCAGGTACCTGTAGTGTGTATTTACACTGCTGCTCTCCTCGCAGCAGATTTTACACATCGTGCTATACCACATCATGTTATACTACTTAAGAGCCTCTGGGCAAGACTGATAATGCTACATTTTCCCCAGTAGCATGATTACAAGTCACTCTGGAAAAGATTGTCTGCCAGATGCAAAACACATACATAATACATATAATAATACAATTGTAAGTGCTCATGCTATGCACACTAAATTAAAATGGGAAACATATTATACAGATTTTCCAGAATCAGAAAACTTTATTGATCTTTATTAAGAATTTGCTTACATTTTTGCATTGTTTGTGAAAGAGTTTCATAACATTACACAAGAACATAATACTTTGCAATGTTTTGTTTTTGAAAACAATTCAGAGACTTTGTAGTATGTAAGCTGAGCTCTGCAGAGTTGGGTCAAATTGAACGCAATTATTTAAAAAATACAATAAAATCATTGAATCATTTCAGAATCAAAATCAGCTCAACCTGAAAATATGTGTATCGTTACATCCTTGATTTATCAGTATGTATTGCTGTGTATTTATGAATAAAATGTAGTGTTTTCTCTTCGTTATCAGAACTGTTTTTATTTTTCTCTCTATGAACAGCTGTCTGTTGCCTGTAATCGTCTAGTACGCATGATGGGTGTGTCAAGGCTCACAGAACTGAGGGTCTTGAACCTGCCTAACAACAGTATTGGATATATTGAGGGACTGAAAGACCTGGTGCACCTTGAATGGCTAAATTTGGCAGGCAACAACATAAAGGTATAGACCGTATCAGTCAGTTATGGAATAAGTTTGACAGTATGTGGCCTCTGATGCTTTGATTCTGTATTTTTTAAGGTGATAGAGCAGCTGAACAGCTGTGTGGCTTTAGAACATCTGGATCTATCTGACAACAACATTTCTAACACAGGGGACCTTTCAAAGCTGACTGCCTTAAAGGTGGGTTGCACAGAGTTCTTATTGTGTGACGAAATATTGGAAACATGATGCATCACTTTATATTAAACGTATAGCTTTTCAAAATGCTGACACTAATCAAACATAGACAGTTGTTAAGACATCATGAGGATGCAATGTTTCATCTCCCCAGACCCTGCTTCTCCATGGCAACATCATCACAACGCTTCGCACCGTCCCTGCCCATTTTCCCCCAAACTTGACTGTTCTGTCCTTGGCTGAGAATGAAATCCGAGACCTCAGTGAGGTGGGTTCCACTTTACCATTTTTACTTAGGAAAGCAACTACATGTTAATGTCTTAAACTTATTTAACTAACACAAATTTCACAAACTGTCTTCTGTGTTTATGATCTGATAGGGTCTTTGTGTACTAGCAGCTCTTAATATAAAAAATAGGCTTATTAATATGAGGGATGTGTTTTCTTGTGAACTATAAAGCACCCACATACAACGCTCTGGATCAGGGTATCTGTTTTAAATGTAAACGTAAAAGGAGCATATCCTCAAACTGTGTCATTTCACATATTTCTATCTATCATCCACGGTTATTTTTCTCCCAGGTTTCCTACCTGGCACCTCTACATGACCTTGAACAGCTGTCCATCATGAGCAACCCGTGTGTGATGGCTACACCCTCCTTGCCTGGGTTTGATTACCGTCCGTATGTCGTGAGTTGGTGCCTAAATCTGAAGGTGCTTGATGGATATGTGGTGTCACAGAAGGAGGGGTAAGTGGAAGAATGATTCACACTATGAAAGACTGTTCAAATAATCATAACCATTATCTGACCTAAACCACATTACACCACTGTACAGTGAGTCCTACATTTAGGCCTTCTTAATATTAACTGATATTTTTGCTGCGGGCTTTGCTGTAGTTTGTGGTGATGTGTGTTGGCTTCCTTGACCTGTGATTCATGTCTCTCTTCTTAGGCTGAAGGCAGAGTGGCTGTACAGCCAGGGCAAAGGCCGCGCATATCGTCCTGGGCAACACATACAGCTAGTCCAGTACCTGGCTTCCACTTGTCCTTTGACCTCCACATCGGCACTGCAGTCTGCTGAAGATGCCAAGCTGGAGAAGATACTGAGCAAGCAGAGGTCCATTTTAGGGACCTTTAAATTATTGCTAAATATCGGATTTCAATGTTAATGTGACCAACCTTAACTGCAAGCGAATGTGAAAGTTGTGCAACAAGAATTCTTTTTGCCACATTAGCATTTCCAATTTATCTACTGTTTATAAGAATCTAGCTTTACAGTATTTTTCCACCCATGTCTACCTCTAGGCAGCATCAAAGGCAGCTGCTTCAGACAGGCCACTGTGATTCCCCAAGTCCTCCCCGCCCAACTCAGTTGGATGTGGAACAGAATTTGACTGATCCAGCCAAAGAGGGAGTCACCACAATCGAGCCTCTTGCGCAGATTAGTCAGACAGGTAAGTTGGCAATTGTGTGTGAAATTAATGAAAACATTAGACACACACACACAACACTGGAGAGTTAGTGTTTACCTTTTTTAACACATGGCTCAACTTATGAATGTCTTGGTAGTTAGACTATGGTAGTTAAACTATGGTAGTAAAAACATTCAACTCTGCTGCACTGTGACCATTTACTGTGGTGTATTATTATGTGGCTCAGCGTTGCATTTAGCAAAAAAAAAAAGCCTCATACCTCCGCTGGGCATGGTGATAAAAAAAATCCACTGAACAGGGGTTATATGCAGCTCTGGCATTGTTCTGGATTCACTAGCATAAAAATACTGTCAGTCCCCCTTCAACTGCCTGCACAAAACAGTTGCTGTCTTTCAAAAGTTCCTCATGCCTTCAAGATATATCAGCAGAAGGGATTTTCCATTTTTTTTTATACAGGAAAATTGTTTTACATAAAGTAGAGTATTATATCTCACTCTTTCTTTCTGTACATTGTTGTTTCTCACAGATCCTCCTGAACCAGTTCTTCAGGTCAACTCTTGGATGGGCAGTGGGTCTTCAGTAAAATTTACTGCGGTTCAGGCTCCCCCATGTGGCGAGGAGAGTCTGGTGCTAGAGAACGTACAGACAGATGAAGAGAAGCTTCACGGCAGCCTCCTCTCCTCCGAATCTGCCTTCCTTCCTGTTAACTCCGCGATCCACTCGCCCTCACCTCTTGACAGTGAAGAAGAGGAGTTGGATGAGCCAGATTCACTAGCTCCTCCCCACCCCACTCGCTCCCAGACCCTAAAAACAGAGACGGAAAAGAGCTTTCAAATGAAAATCATAGAAAACAGAACAGACCATTCCAGCCCAGAAGCACAAAATGATGGAAGACCAAAAGCCATAAAGGACCAAGGTTTTGTCCTGAATGGACCCGTAGTGTTCGAGAATGAAACCGAGGTTATCACTGAGCAGATCAGGCGTGGTGCTAAGGCTGCACAGTGCCAGCCAGGCGAAGCAGCTGTTAAGATTCAGGCCTGGTGGAGGGGACTCTGGACTCGTCAGCAGCATCCACAGGCCAAAGAGGTGCGCTGCGAGATTCGCCTTCGCAGGATGCAAGATCACATCGTCTACTTGAACGCAGAACTGGAAAGGTAAAAAAAAAAAAGCTAAGCCCAGATTGAGCTTAATTCATTTTGCCAGGGAGTGTGCTGTAATTGCAGTAAGTGAATAAAGACATGATCTTTGATTTGCAGTGCGTAATTATTCAGCAAATCGCTGAATCTGGAAGTCGCTCTATAAGAGTAATCTGGTTCAAATCAAAGGTTTCAATATCTGATTTTTCAGATCATTGGAACTGGCATTTTAATTTAAGTGATCTAAGCATTAGTCTCTACTTTATCTTTGGACTGAAAATCTGCACCCTTGTTTTACAAATAATGACATTACTGACACAGGGAGCTGATCTGGGGACTTTATGGTAACATCTTAAGTAGATTGGTAACCTGGTAGATTGCAAGACAAGCAATAAAGGTTAATCCAGAGCACTCACATTATGATCAGTAAAGCTGTCTACACTACTGTTGGCTATTTTGAATGAATTTTGCCTTTACAAAAATAGGCTACTGCTGTTAAGCAACATTTTATTTAAATACGATTAAACTGGCTATTAGCTGATTGGTGGTTACTTTACATTTTGACTTGGAAAGCGAAGACACCCTGAAGGAGTACTACATTTGAGTGCTTGCCCCCCACTTTTTTTTTTATAGTTTCCAAATGTTTAACTGTGTCACCCCAAAGAATATATATCCATATATATCCACTAGTGCAAATCAACCATGTGATGATACAGTAACAAAACATGCTTACAGATGTGGCTTTCTATTAAGGCTGTCTGTTAAATTTGGAGTAATTATAGATATTTTAACTCAAAGGAGTCAGACTGAAATCTCATAGAAATGACATTTGCGCCCCTAAAAACATTTAGCTCCACTAAAAAACAAGTTCAGTAATGAAGAGTCCCCCTTTTAACTCTCATCTTAATATCTTCTCATGTTGGTCAGATAAGTTGTAAACAAAACCATGAACTCGGACTGGTTGTATCTCGAGGCATTTTTCAGTAAGATTCAGTAAAGGCTACAATATGGTGGTGGTGGCCTAGTGGGTAGAATACTCGCCTCTGTACCGAGAGGTCATGGGTTTGAATCCTACCTTCAGCACACCACCACTGGGTTCCTGAGCAAGACCTTTAACCCCAAGTTGCTCCAGGGAGTATTTGATAAATGCCTTAAATGTAAATGTAAAATAAGGGTGCATGGACAGTTCAGTCAATTCAAATATTTAAATAGTAAGTAAACTTTATTTATAGAACACATTTTTGAGCCTTTTTAAAGAGCGGAATAGATGGGGAGAATATGATGCTCACCAGCAAGGAGTTCCATAACCTTGGGGCCGTAACTGCAAAAGCCCTGTCACTCTTTAGGTTCAATAGACTGAGTGGGACAGCTAAACAGAGCTCACTGGATGACGGAAGGTTTCTGGAGGTAGACTGTAGCTGGAGAAGTTCTCTGATGTACAAAGGGGCATGGCTATCCAATGTCTTCTACAAACAAAAAGTAAAATCTGAAATTTAATCCCAAAATCAACCTGGAGCCAGCGAAGAATGGCAAACACTGGGTTTAAGATTTTTTTGCTAAATGAGAAATTGGACACCCAACAGCCTCACTGGCATACACAAATGCAGGACCACAAGCAGTGCTGGTTAGGAAAGGGCTTCCACCTCCTTGTTTAAAACATCTGGTTCATCTCTTTACTTAATTAGCAAACTCTTTATGAGCTGAATTCAGGCTGTACCTCGGTTCCAAAGTAAATGACTTGGTTTTTTTTATTTAGTTACACCTCGGATAAACATTAGAATGTTCTATTGTTTTACTAAACTCAGTAGTTTCATGAACAAGATTAAGAAACACTGGTCTGTACATTTTCAAGTGTATCTTTGTTTCTTGTCTTTGTTTGCATGTGTTTGTTTAGGGTGCGGAAACAACAAGAGGAGGAGAAATTACAGAGGATGGTTCAGGAGGAAGCTGTGAAGTTCCTTTGGAAACAAGTCAGTATTACCATAGCGTCACCTTCTTTCTCACACACACACTCACACTTTGTCTCTCTCTTTTGTTTGTCTTCTGAAATGCAATCCTACGCATTCGGTTTATGAGTTTGTTTTGCCAACGGCCGGTTAGAAATATGATCAGTGACAGGATAGGAATGCTCACTAACAGTGAAGAACTGTGGCCTAGCAACCAAAACAGTCTTTTGTTAACCATTACTAACCATTCAGGCAGCTTCAATAAGGAAATGTTCACATTTACCAAGGCATTTTACTGCCCAGATAAATATAAATGTTTGTCAGTGTTCAGAAGTAATAGTTTCATAAAGAATAAACCGCATTGGTTTTCAGCATTTTCTGCAGAAAGTATACTGTGCGAAAGTGGTACAGTCCTATTCTCCATTGTTTGGTGCACACGGTAATTAAACATAAAACATTTTTCAAACCTGATAACTGCAGGGCCCTCTAGATCACGTCCCTTAATATTTTCATAGATATATTCCACCTAGCCCTAACAACCACCTGGGATATTATAGCAACCACTATGGAACACCCTAGCTACCACTTAGCAATACCTAAGCAACATCCAGGAATGCCACAGCAATCATCTATTTAATCAGAGGAAGTATTGCTTAAGCTGTGCAATCACTCCGCATTTATTTCAGGAAATGCACATTTCTAGTAATTTTTAATGTTTCAAAACGATGCAGAATCATCAGCTTCACAGTGTACTGATTTATACCCTGATAAAAAAAACAATAAACCAAATAAGTGGCAAAAAGGGCACAGTGTAATTTTCTAATATTCATTTTACAGCTTCAGGCTATGCTGGAGTGGCAGTCTTCAGTGACAGAGCAGCTCAGCTGTTTGTCAGCCTCACGGATCTCTGCTGCGGGGCCTGTTCCCGCTGTCCCTAAAGACACAGGCACAGCACCCCCCATGCACAGCGAGCTGTCTATCCCAGAATCGGGCTTCCATTCCCCGGGGGAAAGGCAGGGGGCACTAGAGGACAGTCTGAGTAGCACAGCAACAGCCGGATCCCCTGAAACGGTACGTTCTGCTGGAGCCGCACGTTCGCCTGGAGCTGCTGGGGACAGCCAGGATGGCAGCTTGCTTGAGCAGTACCTGTCCTCCGTGCAGAGACGTGAAGAAGAGGAGGATGACCCTGAACAGGAAAGGTCCTCAGACAGGACTGGGACACCGCTGGACTCGTCAGCCCTCTCTCCACTTAGAGACCAAGAACCCTCCTCCTCCCCCAGTGCAGCTGCTGAAAGTGCTCCCTGTTGAAGACAAAGATGTGAAAGTGAGGAAAATGCTGTATAAAATTCGTGAAGGACAACTCCAGCATTCTTTCATCACTGTCTGCCACATCTGTAGCATGTGGTTGATTTAAGATATACAGTAAATTCACACACATTTTCCTGTACTTGGAAACAAACAGAACCTCCCTCACCCAAAACGCACTATAGAAGCCACTGGGCAGCTGCTAATTCCATCAGTAAATGTTTCAGAGATGGGACTAGTGGACCAGAGGGAATATTTAGGGTACCAGGGTAGTGGTGTGTGAAAAATTATGTACAGGCACCTCACTGTTCACGCATGAATACCCATAAAACCTTAGGGAAAACAGACAATAGCCAAAAATCACTATAAAAAAGGTGGATAAAACTTAAAGGGCCCGTATAATGGAAAACAGAATTTTACATAGATCAAATCGAAGTTTCTGTTTACTCCTCGTGCGTTGTGTGGAAACTAAGCTGCAAAAACAATTTATACTTAATCTACTGTTTGCTGTTAAACAGCCTACAGCAGTTTAGTCCTGATAAGTGTTTCAGGCCTAACTGCTTTTTGAATGAGGCACTTATTCAGGGCAGCCAGTCAGAACAGAAGCCATTTACACTTCAGAATTAAAGGCAATTTTCCTTGTAAATGTCATGACTGGACTCAAAATGTAAAAAAAGTAAGAAGCCCATTTGTTAGAACCCAGTTTGCAATTTGGGCGGGACGTTGCAGCGCCATTTATGAATCACCCACATGGAGATTCTTCATCTTGGCTTAGGCAAAATTTGCCCACTGACTTTTAATATCAGTTTAGACTTTTATTCTTAACATTATCTGTTTCTGTTCTTTTTAAAGTAAAGGAAAACACTGAGACAATTATATCGTATGTTTGACAGATGTGGCGGACAGAGGTTTGGTTGAAAATAGCTGGAAGGTTCCTTTAATGTTTCTTTCCATTTAGCATTAAAAGGAATATTTCACGCAGAAGATGCTAAAAGGGCTGACAGAGAAAGCTAATAGGTACCACTCTGCAGTTTTTGGTGAAGACTTCCTGTCATTACTTCTGTGAACACGTCTAATTGTGTTTATACACAGTCTGAGAAGAATATAGGACGAGGTTTCTTCACTTTAATGCCATCCTAGTTGCCAAAACAGATTCTAGCTGAACACTCCTACTTTGAAGGTGCTTACGGTTAGCGGCCCTGGAGGGTCGCTCAAAGACCAACTACGTTCAGAAATACTCAGAATATTTTATGGTAAAATACTCCGCCTTCTCTTCACTAATCAAGCCAAGAAATTAGCCGAGGATAGCCTTGACTTTCCGTTTGAGACGAGAGTAAATGTACTGATCTCCCTTTTCAAATGTTGGCTTTGCAGTCCCATTTAGTGAATGTAGAATCTTTTTGTTCCCCCAGATAAACAAGTGTACAGATACATGCACTTATAAATGAACACAAAGAATGTACATAACGGCTTCAAAACTCAATCATAGAGATACGTAGCACCTTTGTATACAAAGAGTGCAAACTTGTAGCTTGCTCACTGCACTTAATAGACTTTCTTCATAAAAGGATGACGTAGGAGTGTAACCTTGACTTTATTCAACGTCTTTGTGGACTGAACATAACTGAGACTGTTGAAATGCCTTTATTTGTACATATCGAGTTCGTGTAAATTCATTTGTTTACGCCAGTGTTTCGGCTAACAGTATTCTGTGTGGCGTTCGGAATCAATTTTTATTTATTTCACACTGGAATTTTTTCATGTTTTATGAATGCACTTTTGTAAATAAATGGTTCTGTTAAGCAGTGTCATTGTTACTCAGCTTCAAGCTATTTGTCCAGTAGTACTTTTACGTAAAGGGGATTTCCGTTGTTTTTTAAACTTCCCAGTTATGAGGGTCTGTCACTGTGGTGTTCATTTCAGATTCATTTCAGGATTTCAATCATAAACAGCTTTTCAATCTGACCAGTGTTATGATAGAGGTGGAGCCCTCTAGTCCTTTTTGTTTGCTTTTTTTTTCTTCCATCATGACAGATGTGGCCTCAGTCATTGCCCTTTAAAGGTGGTGAAACAGGTATAAAAAACTATAAGCATTTATTACTCCAGTAAGCACTAACACACAACGTTGCTCTTTCCTATCACAAATTATTAATTTTCACATATTTACAGTCCTTTGGTTCTTCTTTCTTTCTTGAACTCCTCTCGATGTCCCCCCAATCAGTCTAGGTTGAGCATACTCAGGCCCCAGGGGTCAAACAGGCTCAGAAGGCTCCAACACTAATACAGTGATTGTATTTACACACATGTCTTCTGAGATGTACTATGTAGTGTTGATACTGGAAGAAGTGGTAAATCTTTAAAATCTTTAAAAGGTCTTTGTGGACTTGCATGCCAGTCTATCCTGCATGTACTTGAACTACAAAAATACATAAACATTGCAAAGCCATGACGAACTATTTCTACCTGGGAACTGTTTCATGTAACAGCTTTCTGTGAGGGGGTGGTTAGAGGCATTAAATACTTTGAACGCCTGGCTCCTATCACCACCGCTTTGAACAATTGTCAGTCGGTAAGCTTCTCTAAAATGGTGCATTTTGGTTTTGTAACCAGTCTGAATGACTCAGTAAACTGCCACTTAACTGTTTGCATCTTAACTTTCCTTATGCTGAAACTGAAAAATAGGTGCATTACCACTGTGCAGCTGCTGGCCTGGTGGTTAGGGAGATCAGAAGGTTGTAAGTTTGAATCCCAGAACTGTCCGTGTCACCACTGAGGTCTCCTTGAGTAAGATATCGTCCCCACACACTGCTCCCCAGGCGCTGCATCGCTGGCTACCCACTGCTTCCCTTAGTGAATGGGTTAAATACAGAGAGGGAATTTCAAGTTGTTCAAACTGTCAGGGGTGTCGCTAGACATAAAGCTCTGCTGGGGCACAGCCCGCTCCCTCCATTACTGATATAATTGATTTTGAAAGCCTGCTGCATATGAGATAAGCTGTACTATGTGCTATACCAGTTTCTATTACTTAGCATATCATTATTGCCACTTCCATACTCCTTCTGAAACAACTACAGGTAAAGGTAAAAATGTACAGATCATGGTTGAAGATATATGAACATTCTCAACATGTTTTATGGCAGTAGTGGCACACCTGTATGTGCAAATAATAACAAAAGCTTACTCAAGTCATTTTAGCACATTTACATTCTTCTACAATAATAATCACAGTTTCAGAACAAGGGGCATTTCAACCATGTTAAATAAAGTATACTGTATGTAATCTAAAACGAAATAAAGTACAGTATTCCCCAGCAGTCTACCCCTCCTCTTTCTCCTCCTTCTCCCCCTCCCCAGCACTCTGCTCCTCACTCTCTGCAGCTGCAAGAATCTGAGACCTGATCACCTATACCATCCGCGAAGTTATATAATTCAGGCATTTACACTGAATAAGACTACTGTGTGCTATGTTGTATTCATGAGTGGCTGTAAGGCGCCGCTTTACTTTTAATCGAACCAAAACACATTTAGAGAATGGGCCTTCTCACTCTTGCCGCCAGGTGGCGCTATAATTTTAAAGAGACAGGGATGGGAGAGGTGAGAGCAGGGCTGACGGACTGAAGTTGGTTAATTCTGTAAAAAGACGAAACATATAAAGATTTTTTTTATAACTTTGTCTGTATTGAGACCACCAGAGTTCCAGTGGTGAAGTGGTCTGTCCACACGTTTCACAGTCACTTCTCTCCGAGCCGTGTCTGTGGGAATTCCCTGTCTGAAAATTCCTGTACAGATGAACAGGCTCCAAGTCAGAGCTGACTCATTCATTTATAGCGGTCTCAGTTCGACTTTGACTTCTCTCGACACTAAACAAGAGATTTTTAATCATGGCTGAGTAACGCTGTTCGGAGATAAAGCATGAGTCTTCAGGTAGGCCTGATCCACACCGTGTTCTCCTTCTTCTCTACAGAAATATTCGCTGAATGTTTGGTTATGAATGATCAGAGAGTGAGGAGTGCCTTTTAAATGACCAGCACTCAGTGTTAGACTTTACAAGACATGTCCTAAGCCTTTGCTTAGGTACCAACAAGATAACCGCGTGATTTAATACACACTACTGCTCCGGAACTAAACTGAGAATAATCCAAAATAGACTGGAAATCCAGACTGATCGTTAAAATCACCAACAGTTCAGATATCACACCTTCACTTTAGCGTAAAAGTGAACGTCTTGGGTGGCGTTAACGTTGAGCAGCCCTGAACACACTATGAAATACACTAATATGGACAAAAGTATTGGGACGCCTGACCATTACACAACAGGGACCTTAATGACATTTATGAGGTTAGGCACTGACGTTGGACGAGAAGGCCTGGCTCGCAATCTCCGTTCCAGTCCATCCCAAAGGTGTTGGATGGGGTTGAGGTCAGGGCTCAATGTGGGTCAGTCAAGTTCTTCCACACCGAAATCATCCTACTATGTCTTTATGGAGCTTGCTTTGTGCACTGGGGCACAGTCACGCTGGAGTAGAAAATAGTCTTCCCAAAACTTTGTCCACAAAGTTGGGAGCATGGTGTTGTCCTAAGAGGCGCGTCCCAATACTTTTGTCCAGCATTGTCCAACTCGTAAGCGAATCGTTCTTCTGTCAGTTCATTCAGTTAAATCTCGGAACCGACCCACAAGCGATTTAAACCCTTACGTTGCATTTGCTCAATGTTTATGTGCGTATTTTAGACCGAATACTTCTAATTCCGTTCGATTAAAAAGTCCACATTCAAACTCTCCTACAATTATACATTAAATCGGATTGCTCGAACGAGTCGGTTAGTTTAATTGAATCGAACTACAGCCCAGCGGCTAGAGACTATGAAGGGGAGTTTCTATTCGCTAGCAGTGCTGTCAGTCACACCGGTGACTTCTCCTATTGGCTTCACATTCAAAGGCGGACGCACCTACCTTTACTGGCTCCAGACTTAAGTGAACTGGATGAATGATCCTGTATCACTCTGTGGCAGAGTTTAGTGAGAGTGGAAGTTCAGATTTTTAGAGAGAGGGAGTTTCTCATCCAGCAAGATGATTATTGACCGAATCTCAGAAGGTTATGCGGGCCTTCTCGATAAGGACGCGGATGTTATGACCAGCCCGGTCCACCTGTGGTCGTTTTACGGCTGCTCTTCTCCCGCGACGGAGCCGGGCGGCTGCGACGGGCAGCAGTCCCCCTGGTCCCCTGGAGAGTCGGAGCGGAGCTGGGGCAGCGCCCCGAGCCCCCCGCTCTCTGACCCCGGATTGACAAACGGTACCGTAAACAATACAAATAAACCTTAAATCGTGTTATAAATGTATTGTTGTTATTGACAATAATACTGATCATGTCGGAATTACGTCTCTTGACTAATACACCAGGGGGTATTCCATAAAACGGGATTAAGGGAAAGTGTGGTTTATTTACTTTCTCTTGAAATAAGACAGACTTTCCCTTACTCTTGTGTCATGGAATACCCCTAGACTTACACTTGAATATTTTACTATTTCTCTGTTTAAAGGTCTTAAACTTGTAACGTTAGCCTTCTTGCAAGTTATCAGTAACAAAACCTCAACTATCTCAACTATAAATAACATGATGAAACACAGAAAATACACTTTACATCATATTAAAATGATTTATTTGAAGAATAAACCTGAATGTTAGGCTGTGAACGACCTGTTCATTACTGGTACACACCCAAGACAAGCCATCAAATCTTATGTGTTTTTATGTAGTACTTTTACGATTTCAGTGGTAAACTAAAGTGCTTCAGAGATTGACAAGGAGTCAGAAAAGGGAAACAAGCAAACATGCAGTACAGAAATGAAGATTAACAAAGAGTTCATGTGCTTAGAGAGGAAAATAAAAAAAATAAACAAAAGAAAGTTCAAACAAACTCATGCAGTATAGAATTTAAAATAAGTCATTACTGGTGGTAGCCTAGTGGGTAGGGACCAAGAGGTAATGAGTTTGAATCCTACCTTTGCCATACCACCACTGGGTTCCTGAGCAAGTTGCTCCAGGGAGATTGTAATTAGGGAATGAAAGTCGCTTTGGATAAAACCGTCTGCTTAATGCCATAAATGTATTTTTATTGTTTTTATTGTTATTGTGGATGTACACGGTTAGTCTTTTTTTGTATTTTAAATGTTTTTACACTGACTCTTCTGTGACCTGTGTGTAAAGGTATTTCATACGCTGAGGATGATGTGTTGATGATGTGTTTTTCCTGCAGTGGAGGCTTCCCTGGACAGTTCACGGCTGCTGAGTCGGTACCAGGGTGTTCGAGTGAAAAACACAGTCAAGGAGCTCATTATGCAGAAACGCAGCAATGAAGTACAGGTAGGCTCTTGGTTGCAGCATCAGAAATAAAACAACAAGCTGTTTCTCAACACTCACTGTCATTAAGAGGCTTCTGCTAATAATCTCATTTGGCTAAGGTGAAATGTTTGCACAATTATTTCTTGCCTCCAACCTCAGTTTTGCATTTTATTTCACACCTAATAAGTATGCTGCAAGAACACAATGTGTCATAATACTGTATTCAGTCTTACTGCTAGGTTGCATCATAGTCACTGCGTTCTGTGTATATGGTTGAAATGGCAATAAAACCTACCTAACATCTTTCGAAACTAAAGTATTTGCATGCCAGTTATGGCAAGTTGCTTCAGATATCTTATCTTGTCTAACAGTTGCGAAAACGTCTCTGTGGCAAAAACTATGACCAAGTATACCAGCACAAATTCCTGTGTCCTGTGTTATATATTTATTTTATTTCTTTCCAGGTACTGCAACATAAACATGGAGTTGAATTCCCAGGTAATTATTTGCAATGTATACCACATTTTTACTCTACAAGAACCTGCGTCAGTGCTAATTAATGTATAATAACTGTATTAAGACTAATGTGAGTGTTTTCGCATGTTTTTTTTTTCCAGCCCTGACATCTTTGCTCCAGTGTGGAAAAAGGACAGCCGAGAGTGTCCTGTCTCATCCCGTTGCTAAACGACCTGCTACAGCGCAAGACAACGTGCTGGTAATCTCAGTTAGATGCTAGTCACATTAAAATCTTTGTTTTTGACGTTTCACATGGAAAATAAGAGTTTCAACTATCCACAGCTGTATTTGACAGATGTATTATTAGAATTTCTCTACTGCTGTTACTTGATTTCAAAAATGAAGTGTGTCTTTGCTGTGTGGGAAAAAAAAAAAACCTGTTGTCTTGTCTTTTCTAGTCCCCATGTTCCCATCTCAGTGAGAACACTGTGAAAGAGCACAACAGCTATGATGGACTTGGTGACCTCTTCATCAACGAAAGCCTGTCTATTGAGTCTGTGAAAGTACAGGACAGTCCACCAGAACCGCAGGAGCCAATACCCGCCCTCTACACTTCAACGCCCAGCCCAGTTTACCCCAGCTGCCAGCTGTCCCAGGTTACAGAGAGTCCGTACATGTCGCCCTTACAAAACTTCAGTCCACAGCAGGGGTTTGGGCCCAGCGGGTCTATGGCTCCTCCGGTTTCTTTCTTCCAGTGGCAGATCCTGCAAGAGGAGGAGAAACTGGCAGGCTTGACCCCTGTGGACCTCACCTCCAGGGATGGCGACGGAGACACGTGAGTTCTTGATTCTCTCCCAGAAGACAGCGTAAACTGTGTTGTAAAGGCATAGATGAGCGTAACGTTTGAGATCTGCCTGGCAGAACCTACCCTAAGGATGTGCCATTGAAGGAAAAACAATCATGTGAAGTGTTACTAATATTGAGGTCTCTTTTATTTGAAGGTTCCTTCACATCGCAGTGGCCCAGGGGAGAAGAGCTCTGGCCTACGTGCTTGCGAAAAAAATGGCCAACATTGCTATGCTCGACCTGAAGGAACGTAACAATCAGGTACTGAGTGAAGGTCGCTCTTACTTACTTCACCCTCGGATGAAATGAAGTGTGGTGTCCTTAAAAGTCTAAGATCTAAGGTCTAAGATGTTCCCCTCACGCAATCACAGGGTTTCTTAACCTTTAAATGCTTTCTGTGGCACATTAACAACTTGTGGCCTTACCTGAACCCCTGGCCTTAGATAAAAATTATGACAAAACAGCTTTTAAGGAATTCTTTACAGCTAATTATTTACCTTAAAATGAATCATCAGCTAGTCGCATGATCAAGAGAGTACTAATTGTACAATATCTTGTCAACTTTGGATTAGCTATAAGTGTCTTGCCAGGAACACCCCATTCATTTTGCACACACCTTATACTTACACTTATTGATGACGCATGGTTTAGGTTCAAATAGGCAAAACAGGAAAAGGCTTGGTAGGGAGTAATGAAAGTTTTTTTTTTTCCTCCACCCAGAGTGCATTCCAAGTGAGTGTGGCAGCCAACCAGCACCTCATTGCTCAAGACCTTCTGTCACTGGGAGCCCAGTTGAACACTGTGGACTGCTGGGGCCGTTCCCCTCTGCACGTGTGTGCTGAGAAAGGCCACACCTTGATCTTACAGGTGAGGTTTCCTCCACCTTACGTATTTGAAAAGGCATTACAGTTTCTTCTCTGTATTTGATCGTATATTGGCCAACATAAAATTTCTTTGATTTTCATATCCAGCAGTCACATTCACTTTCTCTTCCCCTCCATGTGTCACTCTTCCTATTTCCTTCTCTTTTTTAGTAATCAGAAACGCCTTACTCTTTTTTAAGACATTAATCACACTCCTTTTATTGTCTATAAGCCATTAGCAGACTTTCCAATTCCCCAATGAAAACCGAATGAACTTTCAGTTTAGACTCTCTCTCTCTCTCTCTCTCTCTCTC